>SNQJ01S0220925.1:0-15085 GCA_010110895.2 Picea sitchensis | reverse complement strand
TAGAAATGTATGAGTTTGTGTTACAGACTAATCTGCAGGTTATGGGCTATGAAATAGCCAAGGGATAATCATGATGAAAGTGTATATCAGGACCAATGACCGAGAAACATTATGGTATGAATATTGTATTTGGAAATTTATATTGGTTTGGATGCATTGCTATGATATGTGGATCAGTGCATGATTTCAGGTAACGACACTGCCCAAAACCGAATAAATGATGACAAAACCTCTAGCAACACGGTGCCACTGTATATTCTATTATAGGGTGTGGACCCTAGTTCTGTTAGGAGGGGTGGAGGCATTTCCCAACGTGTATCCTCCATTGTAGGGTGTGGACCCTAGTTATGATTAGGAGGGGTGGAGGCATTTCCCACCGTGTATCCTCCGAAACCTGAAGTCATGGGAGAACAGTGCTGGTTCACGCTCCCTAAGACGTGTGATGATGACTGTCAGATGCCTGCTAGGAAAGCTTGGTCGAGATAGTGACACTTCCACTTATGGGTTCTATTTGGAGTTAGGTCAATATAGTTGACGCTCCAAGATAGTCTAGCAGAAGACGGATAGGAATGGAGATGGAAGTAGGTTAGGGAGGAATGATGAGTAGTAATAGTTGAGAAAGTGTGGTGGAAGTTAATGTTTTCCTTCAAAAAACAATAAAAAAAATGAATACTCATTATTATGTAACTAAACCAAAGTTGTTTAAAATAAAAATTGTTGAACCGGATAATTGTAATTAAAGGATTTCTCAAACAATTGATTGGTTTGTTGTCTTTTATAAAAGACTAGTCTTGCTGACTGGATTGGATGCATACATAAATTACTAAAGGATGATAGTTTGATTATTAGTACATGTACGAGAATTGTATGTACTAGCTACATATGCATTTCTTGTACATATACACTAGTATGTATGATTTTTCTTGACTTACTTACTAATAATGTCGGTTACTTATTATGAATGTGTGAACCATGTTTCTTATCCTTTGTCCCCTAAGATACCTTAACTTCGGGACGAAGTTTCCTGAAGGGTGGGTGTATGTAACGACCCTTGATTATTAAGTATAATTACTTTAATAATATAATCCTAAAAGATTAGCTAAACTATATTTATGTCTTAAAATAACATTTCTAATTGATTATTATTAATTAGTTATTCATGATGGTTAATGATTAATTTAAGTATTAATTAATTAATTCATTAATAAAGTATAATAAATAAAAAGGTGAATAATAAAATATAATATTAAATTAAATTCTGCGTATCAACTGCAGGATAACATATTAAATACATAAGGATAAAATAATAAAAGAGGGATAAGAGACATTAGCAGTTGGGAAAGGATAAGGGTAATAAATGGGGGAGGGAGTAAGAGAGTGGGAGGGAGGAATAAGGAAGGGAGGAGTTGGAGAGGAGGTATTCACAGGGAGTTGGCCATGGATTTTGGGGAGCTCTGAGTATTAGAGGGAGGAAGTGAAATTTTGTGAGTAGCATTGACACGGTGGGCCGGGAGTGGTGAGGGTTTTGAGCCACGGAGGCAGGATATTCTTTGATATCACGGGAGCTGAGAGAGCTACCACCCTAGTTGGCAGGAGGCGGTTTTGTAGTGTTTTGCAGCAGTGGTCAAGGGGACAAGCAGGAGATAAAGGGAGGATTATTAGCATCAGACTTATGTATTTATCTAAAATTTATGCATTGTGTGTGTATGTTAGAAAAATTATTATTCATTGTAAAATTTAAATTCTGAAAGTCAGCATTATAAAATTTATGTGTTATTAAATTCTATCTTAGTTTATCAAAATAAATTGATGTAAAATTAAATCCGTCTATTACTGGGAGTTGAAATGTATTGCAAAGGGCAGGGTACAGAGGACTTGGTTCCAACACCGATCGTGTGATAAGGTAAAGAAGCTAACAAGGAGCACAAAAGGGCCTATAATTAAATAATCCCTCGAAAATTTGAATACAACCTCATGTAGGAGAATAAGGGGTAAAAGAGAACGCACTAACAAAACAATGTTTGGAATTGATAAGCTATGGTTTTGTGCCTGCGGTCACATAAAGGAAATATAAGCGCCTGGGGATTAAATCTATTTCTTGTAGGAAACCCAAGAAAAACACCATAATAATAAAGAGAGTTGGTAAAAGATAAAATATGATCTATTGGAGGATTGGGGATGCAGCAGAAGCATAAGAATGAAATAAGAGGCATGGGATTGAGTTAAAATAAATCGATCCATATATGTGATTGATTTATGAAAATCCCTCTTACTAAATTGGAAATATTTCATGATAATGTATATGAATAATAATAGAGGAAGATATTAATTCTAAATTAAAAGACAAAACATTATTATTGAATTTAAGCAGAGTTACAATGGTTCAAAGTTCAAACAAAAGGACACAATGCTTCAAATCTCACAATAGTTGGAATACAATATAAGCAAGAAAGAGCGGTGAAGAAGAAGTGTCTATTTATTCCATATCAGAAGATCAAAAAGTAGAAGAAAGTCAGAAAGGAAAACTAAAGATATATGAAGTGAGGGTGGAAGGGAGGAGGACCAAGGAAGGATTAATGTCCTTTTCTAAGTAAAGTGTGAAAATAAAGGGGGAGTTGGTGCTTCTTAGGGTTGGTTCCCTAGAAACAAGGGGAGTTGGTGCTTCCCTAGGGTTGGTGGCCTAAATCAAAGGGAGTTGGTGCTTTCTAGGGTTGGTGAAAGGCCTAAATCAAGGAGTTGGTGCTTCCCTAGGGTTGGTAGCTTCATCAGGGAGTAGATTTGCTTCGAGGGTTGAGTGCTACTGAAGAAGAGTTGTGTTTCAGAGTTGTGCTCTAAAGAGAGAGAGTTGGTGTCCTTCACAATCACATATTATTCTTTACAAACTTTGTAATTCTTATTAAGTATACTTATATAATTGATTCTTAAATACGAGTCCATTTTTTTTCTACTGTGATGATAAATAGAATAACAAAGTAATAAGTAATTGTTTAAAAGTATCTTCAGTTCACCCCCCTCTTAGTATTTCCAGAAATTTGTATCAGAGCTAAGTGCCTTCAACACAATCTAATAATTGGAAACAGATCACATAGTAATGGGTCAATAAGAGGAATGTCTTCCAACAAATCACCATTATTTAAAGGAGATGATTATGCTCTCTTGAAAACAATAATGAAAATCTACCTTATGGCTCTTGGTTTTGATGTTTGGCAATCTATAGAAAATGGGTGCACTACACCAACTAATCCACCCACATATATTGTAGGAAAAAACATTTTCAATGACAACTCAACTTGATGATCAATACCATTCTAGGAGGGTTAACAAATCTTATATTTGTGAAGGTAATTCATATGTAATTCATCTAAGGATATCCGAGACAAAATGGAGGTTATATATAGAAGGAGACAATAAAGTCAATGAAATAAACTACAAACCTATAAAGCTTAGTTTGAAATTTGAAGATGAAAGAAAAAGAGAACATTGCTCAATATCTGCATGCAGAGTAGATGGGGTAGTTAACTCAATGGTGGAGAACTTAAATACAAACCCATTGTAAAAAATATCTTAAGATCATTACCTATGAGGCATGATGCCAATATTTCTACAATTGAAGACATACATGACCTTGACAAACTCATAGTAGATGAGCTCCATGGAATTCTTATAGCATATGAGATGAGGAAATGTGAGGAAAAACCATCCAAAGGAGAAACAAACTTTAAGGATTCTAAATCAAAGAAGAATCAGGAACATATGTCTAATAGTCCGATTAGACCTTATGGCAGATGTAAGAGAAGGTTAACTTTGTAAGGAGCTCGGAAAGGATATGGAGAAAATATAAAAGATTTACCCTTCAAATGCTAAACATGAATCAAACACTTTGACAACAAATGTCCTATCTAAGAAAGAGAGAGAGTGGTGATTAAAGAACTTTCAAATATCAAAGAATAGAAAACCAAAGATAAAAGGAATTTCTACCACAAAGAGAAGAAGAAGCTTTCTTTACCCAAGAAGACAATATCACATCTGAAGAGAGTGAGAGAAGAGGGCTTGAGCTATTTATGGGAATGAAACTCAAGATGATAATCATTTTGAATATCAAGAAAGTGAACCTCGAGGAAGAATTCATTCATACAATTGAAGAACTAAGAAAATCTAAAAAAGCAAAACAAGTTACTAAGGGAACAACTTATAAATTTTGAAGAAGTTATAAAATCAAGAGAAAATGAGGTTTCCAAAATCATTAGTGATTCAGAACAATTGATTATTGAGCTAAAAACCCAAATTCAAGAAACCAAAAGAAAAGAAGAAATATTGAATAAAGGACTCAATGAAATACAACAAATATGTATATTGGAGGATGAAATAGTTCAGCTAAAAGAGAAACTAGAAAAACAAGACATCCAGTCTAATTTTGAAGACAAATCAAAAATCTTGAACACCGTTATTAGTAGTCAAAGATCAACAAATGATAAAACAGGTCTTGGATATGATCCCTCTGAACAAAAGACTGACAAACAACCAATCATTTATGCAAATGCTCTTAAGAACTCCATAAGAAGAGAAGAAAATAAGGCAGGACAATACCATTGAAGACTGTCCCAAATAAATAAAAATCGTACTCCCTACTAAAAGAAAATATAAAATATAGCATAATCATCCCGAGGAAGGAATCCCTCTAATATAAATCAATATATTTTCCTTGGATATTGCTATTTCTGCAATAATTTTGGACATAAAGAATACATTTAAAGCATAGAAAGTACAATCCGAGAGAATGTTCAAAATGCCGAAAAGAAACAATAAGAATAATGTAGAAAAGAATAAGTCCTGCTCATTCTCTCCTTACAAGACAGTGTGAATGCCAAAATGCAACAATTGAATCATTAGGCTAGTGAATGTAGATTGCCAAGTATTCCATGAAGAGGGGCAAGTATCTCGACATTAAGGAAAATTATAATGGAAAAGCTAGATACAAAGGAAGAAAAAGAGCGAAGATATTACACGAAATAGATAAAAGGTGATAATAGCGAGAATGATGGGTGAAGTGTTTGACTGGGTATATGAAAATGAGGAGTTATGCATATGAGAGTGGTTCAATATCAATGAAAAATAAAACCCTAAATAAAATATGTGACACAATTGCATAACTTGATAATGTCATGCAAATAAATTATTCATTACCCAACAAATGGAAAATGCAAAAGAAAATTCTAAAGAAGAAAATAAAGAAGAAGCTTACATTGCCTATGAAGACAATAATGATGATAATGCAGAATTTAAATAGGAGATCAATTAGAATAATTAAGCGATGATGATCTTGGAAATTTTAAAACACTATTTTGATGATCTACTAAAACTCCTCCTCAACAAAAATAAAAAAAACTGAAAGGAAGGAGGTGGGAAGACTTAAAATTATTCATTGATACCCTATGAGTATTGAAGCATAGAAGAATGAAGAGGATCCTGGTTTAAAAATGAATAGATAACTAAGAATAATTTAAAGCAGCATGGTTTGATGGTATAAATTCTATTTTGGAGGATCTGACATGATTTGTTCTGAGGAGTCTTCATGCATGAGGAATAATCTTCGGTTATGCATTCTCTACGGTGAAGTTATGTGTAGATAGTTTACGAGGAAGATTTGTCATGGTACATGACTAGTACACATGTGATCTCCATTTATATATCTTATCATAGAGGCATATCATGATATGACACTTGTTTAAGGAAAAATTTTGGTACATTTATAGAGGCACTAATTGATGATCACGATATATGATTGGTTCACTTTTGGAACATATTATTGACATATATTTTGCTTCATAGGTTGATGCAATATAGGATAGTATGTATGATTGGAATATAGTTGATGTATGGTTTGGCATGAGTTTAGATATAGTATAATGCATAGATAGGTCCAAGGATCATCGTAGGAAGAGAAGATCATTCTTTAGTAGTTGAACTATGTTTTAGTAGAATGAAAATGTATGAAGTATATTGAAGTGGAATGATTACAATGGTAGCATATTTTCACCTTGAGGAAGATAGAGGAGAAATACCATAGGGAGTTATTCTTGACCTCCCATGATTGGTTGTAGAAACATGATTACATCTTGAGATGATTTGCGGTCAATACCACCAACATTACCTTAGAGTAATATCCTTGTCCAAAGGGGAGATTCATAGACGTAAAGACATCACCTGCAGTCTCACCTAAAGGAAAATCCATTTTCATTGTTGATGTCAAAGAGAGGGATAAAATTAAAACAAATTCAATTCCCCAAAATTTAAATATTAGGATCAATGATAAGGAATTAACATAGGCTGGTACAAGTAGCTCATTTTTTTTTACATATATGTTTCCCTCAATGCAAAAGGGGGATATTATTTTGTGTCATTTGTGTGTTGTCATTGATGGAAACATTAGTAAAAAATGTACCGATGTCCGAGGCAGGAAGATCCAACTTGGGCATATCAGAATATCACCTTGTGGCATAAGTAATTCATGATCACTTTTGATCACAATAGGATCAAAAATGATCCTATGTTCCTAAATCTCCGGGGAGATAGAGGTCTACAAATAGCATAGACATAAGATGAGGCATGATGTTGGAGTCAAAGGATATGGAGTAGAAATAGAATATTGTGATAATGTATAGACAATGCATAAACGAGAGCACCGATCAAAGCTCAGAAGAGATGACATTATTTGAAGTAACACGACAAAAATAGAGTTCTAAAAATTAAGGAAATCCACACAAAATATTTTGGAGTAATTGTGACCATTCCTTTTTTAATTTCAGGAGTAATCAAGAACAAAAGAATCAAGGAGGAATCCTATCCAGTGATGTAGTTTTAGGGACAAATTAGGGATACCCGATCAAATCAGTGGAGCAGAGGATGGAGAAATTAAATCCCCAGCGATGGATCAGGATAGATAATTCTAAACCATAGATCAATACCAATAGGACTTTGAAACATCTCCACTTAGGAGAACATTGGAGACAATGAATAGGCACACAGTCACAAAATTCCACTAGTCGTTAGATCAAGGAGAATTCGATGAATTCTACGACCTCTGATCGAGTTTAGTGGAAGGATAGGGATATGAATGAAGTTTAGGAGCATTCAAAATCATCTGATCTCTAGTGGAAACAAGGTTGAAATCTCAATCATTGATCGAAGATAAGTGGAAGGATAGCGTAAGTTTTAACACTTCACCACTTGCCTCAAGCCGAGAATATTGAGGCAAGAAGAATCCACTGAGAATACAGTCATGAAATTCAAATAGTCTTCGTGCGAGGGAAGGAATCAACTAGCATTGGCCAGCTCTGAGATGAGGAGTCCCAAACAGCTAAAACTCCCAAATCCATGAAGCACTGAATAAAAGAAGTGTAGAACCATGATCCAAGAGGGAAACATGTGGATGAATACAAAGATGACACATGGCCCAATAAAATGGTGACAAGTGTCAAGGTCCAATTGTATTTTTAGGTATATGTAAGTCACAAATCAAGGTGAAACATGGCTGATCCCTTTCGGCCGATTGCCATCAATAGTGATGTCCTGACAAACCCACATCACTCGGAGATTACAACCTCTGGGAATGTTGTAGCTTCTCAACTAGAAAAAAATACCCCAAAGCGCTTGAAGGTGAGGTACTAAAATTAATGTTTGAGGTATTGATCTAGATCCTCGGAATATTTCTTGGTATGTCAGGTGATATAATTGAAGGATAAAATAGAAGTGTGAATCATGATAATGCTAATTGTTGATCTAATTCAGAATAATTCTCAATTGATGATCAAGCGTAGTGGAAGGATAAAATAATACAGAGGTGTTAACCAACAGCAAATGGTCATATGGTATGACTTATTAGGTAGGTAAAACCTCTAGAGTTAAGACTACTTGATTTCTTGTAACCCGAGGTCATTGTGAAACCACAGTAAGATCATTGCTCCCTTCGAGAAGTAATATCCACGGTCGAGATCCAAAAAACGTGCACAGTCAGAAGGCCTTTAACAAAACACCTTGTTGATTTTTTCTAGACCGTCCACTCAACCACATATTAATCCGGAGAACGTCAGATCTACTAGTGACTAAAGTATGCCGTGTAGTGAATTTACTCTAGAGGGAGTTGGAATATTGCAAAGACCCGAAATCACAGAAGGTGAATCCCAAGGAGAAGTTGGACAACCACTCATGTGATAAGGTAAATAAGCTAACAAGGAGCATAAAAGGGCCTAGAATTAAATAATCCTTCAGACATTTGAATACGACCTCATGTGGGAGAACAAGGGGAAGAGAGAGAAAGCTGAAACAACAACTTGCACTTGGAGATAGATAGGCCTATGGTTTTGAGCCCGCGGTGACATAAAGGAAAGATAAAAAGAACACGAGTTAACTCTATTTCTTGTAAGAGCCAAGAAGACACCATAATACAGGAAGTACAGTAAAATCTAAAATATGATCTATTGGAGAATTGGGGACGCAAAAAACATAAGAATGAGATAAAGAGGCATGGGATTGAGTTAAAAGAAATCAATCCATACAAGTGATTTATTTATGAAAATCCCTCTTACTAGGGTGAAAATCTTTCTCGATAATGTATGAATAATAATGGGAAGATATTAATTCTAAATTAAAGACAAAACATTATTGTCTTAAATTAAATGTGAAGAGGTGCAATGGTTGAAGTTAAAAATAAATGGACACAATGCTTCAAATCTCACACATGTTGGAATACTATATAAGATATTAATTCTAAATTAAAGACAAAACATTATTATTGTTAATTTAATTGAAGAGGTGCAATGGTTGAGGATTAAAACAAATGGACACAATCAGCTTCCAAATCTCTGTGTTGGAATACTATGTATAAGCAGAAAGAGCAGTGAGAAAGAATAGGTGTTGGAATATAAATTAATTCCTTAAGATCAAAATCAAAAGCGAGTCCAATAAGAGCCCGAAGATAATTATTCGGTGTGGGTGGAAGGGAGGAGCAAGGAAAGATTCATATCCTTTACTAAGTAAAGTGTGAAAATAAAGAGAGTTGGTGCTTCCCTAGGGTTGGTGCCCTAAAAAAGGGAGTTGGTGCTTCCTAGGGTTGAATTTTAAATCACATGGAGTTGGTGCTTCTTATGGTTGGTTCCCTAAAACAAAGGAGTTGGTTCTTCCCTAGGGTTGGTTCCTAAAACAAAGGGGAGTTGGTGCCCTAAAACAAGGGAGTTGGTGCTTTGTAGGGTTGGTTCCCTAAAACAAGAGGAGTTGGTGCTTCTAAGGTTGGTTCCCTAAAACAATGGATTTGAGATTCTATTCCTAGGAGTTGGTTCCACGAGAGGGGATTGTTGTCTCCTAGATTTGGTGCTATAAAGAGGATTGGTGTCCATCATAGTCACATATTATTCTTTATAAAACTTTGTAATTCTTGTTAATTATACTTATATAATTGATTCTTAAATACATTGTCCATTGTTGATCTACTATGATGATAAAGAATAACAAAGTAGTAACTATTGTTTAAGCAAGGTAACACCTGATTCACCCCCCCTCTCGGTATTTCCAACAGTTCTCTACAGTACACGGATACAAATCCAACACTTTATCAATACCCTGGCGATATTGTTGGGAGCTCGTTCGATGCAACCATAATATTTTGTATGAAATTTATTGACACACCAATTATATTATCTATGAAAATACTGGCATTTATCCAATTCTTTAAAAATTTCCCCAATCGTCGGCTCGCTAGTGGAAGAAATCACTCTATAATTATCGATGTGCCTAGCACCAATGTTAATCACATGATATTTTATGACAAACCAGAGTAGATCTCAAGATGAGCTCTGGTTCATATCATAGAAGTTCCCATGAAATTCTCTGGTACACAAAGGGAGATTTCCCGCAAACTACTCTGAAAGAAGGGACATGACTCCACCAAATTGTCTTTCGTATTTTAGTTATATAACATTTGACTTGGAGTGCATGTCTCCGCGTGTTAGTTGATACATTTGGAAAGGTATTTCCAAGATATACAACTTCCCAACTCTATGATTTAAGAAATGACTCACCAATTTTCTACATTTTTTAGTATTAATATCTAGCACATTGTGAACAACCCTGGAGAACACAACACCTCAATCGTGAACCGAGACCAGAGAATCAAACCCGGGGAATTTTATGCAAAATTTCAATTAGTGAAGGCTTCGGTTCTATGGGTTTGAATGCTTGATTTCCAATATTTTTTTTGAAATTACTCTGAGGTCACTCATCTATCACATGTTGAATGGTTTTAGGTACCAATATCGAAGGGAGGTCGTACTTAGCGTCCTCACAATGTGATCTACAACCAAGGAAGATATAGGAATTAAAACAATAACACTTGTCTCACAATGAGGAACAACGAAGGAAATCAAACTCAAATTATTGAAGAGGGAGTCTGAACACTATGACAATGAGAGATCTTAATTCCCAATCCAATCATTACGGAGGATGAGGAAAATTATAGCCAAAATCTATGATGGCCCACCAGCGCTAAAAAGACAAATTTGAAATGTAACCATTGTTTTTTCCTCTCATCATTACGAAGGGTACAAGGAAATTTTTTTGTAAATGAAATGTCATGGGGAAGGTGAAAGGCCAAGAGTCATGATGAACTTCAATAAATACTAGAATGGTATCCAAAGAAATGTATTTTGGATTTTCAATCATTGTATACACTCACAAAACTACTTTTTGAGAAAATATTAATAAATTGAAGCCTTCTGAATCTTTGGTACTATTGTTGAAGCTGACCAATGTGGAAGACCTTGGCCTTTATCTTTTGGCGGAGAACAACTTATGTGCATTTTTGTTTTTTTGTGAAATACTTCCAAAAAAATGTTTGTTGTTCACATGGGTTGTAAGAGCATGTTTGCTTATAGAATTTTATGATGCAATTAATAATATTCTTGTAGTTTTGTTATTCTTCCTCGTGTTTTATGTACTGAGAATATGAGATGTCGATGTATGTGATATAGTGACTTAGACTATTCCAGTTATATATTCGTATTAGCATGTGTTATCTAACTTTATTTCTTCATTGCATCTATCTGATTGAAGCTATTGGTAGAGTTAGTTTCATTTTTGTTTCTCGATTATGATAATCTGCACCTATCTAGGATAGGATAGGTTAAATGAATTAGATTTATTTTCATACATAGTTTTCATATACATATTTCATTTAGTAACCATCCATCTTTACCCTCATAACCAATAATGGAAGTTGGTCCAGAATCCGGATGGTTCTCCTAAACCAAAACATGCATAGTCTAATTGGGACCATATACTAGGGTGTATCCCTTACTGTTATCGGGCATTTCATCCCCTTCAACACAACCAAAATCATAGGTGTTATAAGCAAAATACATTTGTTGGGACAAATCCGACCTATCCCACTGTGAGGCCAGTTACAACCTTTTTGATGGCTTTCGTGTGAGGTAAGATACTATCCACTCCGAGGTGAGTCTTACTGAGGAAGCGGTAAGAGGGAAAATGAGAGGTGAAAGACTTACAAAAAGTCTTTCTCAGGACCACCCACCCCGGGTGTTGTCCTCCCTCAACTTCCTAGATGGAAAAAATAGTTTGGGGGGTGAAAATTATGGACAATAGGATGAAAATAAGCTTGCTTGATTTTAGGACAATGAACTAAATGAAGCGAACAATGAATTGTTCACTTCCTTAAAGCATTGTAAACTTTCCCAGAATGGGTCCGAAGTCTGAAAGGGTAATTAACCAATGGATGCCTTAAGTGAAAAAGTGAAAAATAAGTGTGAAATGTGAGCTTAAAAGCTACAACAAAGTCCCTTTAGATGGCTATAAATTGAGAACAACAAGTTGTTCAAATATTAAAACGAAATAAACCTAGAGATAGTTAGTACCCTCGGTGACCGGGGGAAGTGACCCATAAGATTACTCCAGATCAAGAGGGATGTAAAAGAAGATGCACAACCTCTTTACAAGCTGTTTCAACTATGTTTGGGATAATATTTACAACTTCAATTTTGTTTCATGGATGAAGGGTGGACTGACGAAAGGTTGAATTTAAATGTATTTTATTAGTGAATTTTTAGTTATTAACACATGCCTTGGATACCACATTGTTTTGAAGGTTATCCCGATCAGGAAAACACATCTTGGAATTGTGCCAACCAGTATAAGAAAATTAGTCTTAGTAGACCACAGTGGTTAGGTTGAAAGAGTGCCCCATGTAGTTCAGAGAAGCAGACATTAGCCACTTCTCATCACTAGCTCTTTTGGGATCTTAAAACACATCCAGATGGAAGAATGATACATATGAAAAAGAAGAGGCCCAGGACCCCCTTAAAGAGAGTTTTATTTAAGCTTGCCCAAACAGAGTAGTATTCCAACCAAGCTAAGCTATTCAACTTCTTGACCATGTGATTTACGAGAGAAATCAAGATCACTTGATTGATACCAAGTAGACAAATTTCGATGGGATCTTGATGAATATTCCTTGGATTTGACTCTTAGTATTCTATAAATTGAAATTGCTTGAAATAAAATACCAGGCCATCCACATGGTGAGGTCATGTCTTCTTTGTCACAACTGCCTTCTAATCACTAATTTTTGAAATCTATCAGAAACTTTTATACATAAAATAAGTAAATAGTTATGTAACACATATATGTCACTATTCATCTTTCATATGTATATGTATGTAGCTAAATAATATAAGTTTTGTTTTGAGTGTATGGAGTAGCCGGACCCTAAATTGTTTAAAAGTGTTTTGCGATTTTTGAGTGTATTTAGCTTGTCGATTTTTGTATGGCCCCTTTAGAGGCAGCTACCTATAGATTAGTGAATGAAAAATTATACAATGAAAGATGACAAAACCAACTAATTTACAAGTAAAACTTTATACCATTCAACCCTGGGAGATGGTGAGGCTCTCTTTACTTGATGACAAGGTACCATCATGAAATCCCCAACTGATTATGTGTATGGGGATTGGAAGTTTATTGTTTGGAATTTAGAAATAGTGATGATTATCTATGAAAGTATAGATCAGATTTTATGAACAAAAATTCCCAAGTAAACTACTCAAACTATCTACACAAATAAAGCATATCAACATGGGTATGGGTGCCAAAAAATTTAGAATGAGTGATAGTGAATATAAGGTGAATATGAGAGTAAAATCGATGGATTTACCCGATCAAATTTGATGCTTTTCTTTGTTTATCCTGCTGGCCTTTGCCCTCAAGCAGGGTGTGCCGGTGGTCCCTAGCAGCCCATGAAGTAGAGTAGGTGATTGGTTATGTCCTTGTAGGTAAACAATGAAATTTTAGTATTTGTGTATGAAAAACTGAATTAAATGTAACATAAATTAAACATAAAATATATATAACAATAGCAGAGATGAAGCTATCCCATGGAAATTATTCTAAAATGAATTAGGTTTTCTATTTGGGACAACAAGGTTAATGTTAGGAAAACATAACAGAAATATATGCATGAGATAAGGAAGCAAACAAGTATGAACAAAAAACTAAGAGGATTATTTGAGGGCTGTCCTAAGAGGCCCCATGACTCCCAACCACTAGATAAGGTTGAAAACAATTGAGTACTTTAGAAAATCTGCACTAAACACATCAAACAAGTTAAACGAATATTTTAGGAAATGAAAGAATGCAAGTTAGACCCAAGGAAGCAGCAACAAACACCTAGCTAACCAATCCCTCTTGGATATATCTAACATAACAAGTATTTACTTATACCCCTCAACCCATAACCAGCAAGTGATGGAAAATCCAACAACTCAAATCTAACAAGTATCACACACAAAAAAGAGTCTTGGAAAGGAATTTCAGTAGAGTTTTGTTACTATATTCATCCTCTTTTACAATGCCAACCCTCTTAGTTATAAAGGAGAGGTGAAGGCTAGGGTTAGGTCATAAGACACTTGTCACTTTTTGGAAAAGTGACAAGTGGACCAACCCTAAATTCTTTTGTCTTTTCACCAAAAAGTAACCTTACACCCTAAAAGAGAATCTTATCCAAAGGGATCAAATCAAATATGATTTAACCTCTTAATTACAATGTATACATACCAAAAAGCAAATCGTGTGAGACTACATATTACAAAAAGTCATTTGTCATAAAATGACAAATACCAAAAAGCAAATAATGCGAGACTACATATTACAAAAAGTCATTTGTCATAAAATGACAAAATCAATATGCCACATCACCATTTTCCTTGCGGTTTGTGCCATCCCAAAGGCTCTTTGATTGTTGCCATGTTTTGCAGTTTTAGGTGAGGTGATTTAGGACCATACCCGACCATCCATGGTTGTCAGATTCACTGGGATGAAGCCCCAATGTGTGGGGAAATTGCAGAGCTGCCTAGGAGGGAAAATGGAATTTTGGCTTTGGTCATTGTATGTAAGGAAATTCCCGTTGTTCAGGCACTTTTCAGACCTTATTATACCCCCCCTTTGTTTCCTGTAATTTTCCTTGTGAGTTGGCCGAAGCATGGCTTCGATTTGGGCTTGTTTCAGTGAGGGGACCCCCTGGGCCTGAACCTTGAGAGGATTTTCCCCGATACCAAACAACCATAAAACTATTATTTATTATTCCCATGTTGTATCTTTGTTGACTACCTTTCCGTTGACTTTCGTTTGGCACAAATCGGACTCCAAATGAGTAAGATATGGCCCTGTAAAGGTGCGTGGGAAGGAGCCAGTCGAGAGGTTGATCAGGGAAAAAATTGAAATTGGGAGAAAATTTTGAGCTGGAAACCAGAATTGAGAGGCTTCTATAAGCCTTCATACCTATATCTGAAATGGGTTTTTCTCATCCGACCCATTTTGGCCTCAAAGGCCCCCAATTAGGCCTCCTTTTGGCGCATGCTTATCGGGCCAATAACGAGTCCATGTCTCTTTGGGACATGCCACTGAAATTTTGGGCTGAATTTACGGAGGTGAATACTATGGATGCATTTCGGACTTCGCCCCAGTTGTTTTGACTTTTCACGGGTGAAACTGCACCTTCCTATGACAAAGTTATGCAATTAACAAG
>SNQJ01S0220924.1:3612-15085 GCA_010110895.2 Picea sitchensis | reverse complement strand
GACTGTCATGGATGAGCTTGGTTTGGAGGTTACAAAAACCTACCATGACCTATACTCATTTGATTCCAGGAAGGTGAAGTGTCTTGGGGTTATTAAAGACATGGTTGTTTCCTTGTTCCAATTGCCAATGAAAAGTGTGGTCATGGATATTGCAGTGGTTGATATCCCCCCTAAGTTTGGGATTCTCTTATCAAGATCTTGGATCAAAAGACTAGGGGGAACTTTGCCGATGGACCTTTCATATGCCACCATTCCTGTGTTTGGGGGAGAACATAGAAGGCTTTATAGAGAAGCACAATTTGCCTACATTGTCAGTTATGAAGCGAATCCTACCAACCACCCCATTTTTGCAGTTGATACTAATCTAGGAACCAGTATGTTGCAACTCATTGATGCTCCTCAAACACCTATTGAAATCAGAATGCAGCCTATTACCTCTTGTGAAGATCCTCCTTCCAATACCTATGTTTGGAAGATGTTTTTTTATGGAGCCTCTTCTAGGGAGAGTGTTGGTGCTAGGGTAGTCTTTATTTCCCCTACCCAAGAGACCATATCTTTGTCTTGCAAGCTTGAATTTGAAACAACAAACAATGTGGCAGAATATGAGGCTTTTGTTTTGGGTGTGAGGGCTGCCAAAGACATGAAGATTGAAGAGCTAGCGGTATTTGGAGATGTTGAGTTAATTGTTCATCAAGTCAAAAAATTGTATCAAGCTAAACACCCCAGGCTAAGGACCTACAGAAATGAAGTCTGGGATCTTGTCGATAGTTTCTTCTTAGCTTTTAATATCTCATTTGTTCCAAGAGAGGAGAACACTATGGCAGATTCCTTGGCTGTCTCAACAAGTAATTTCAGGGTTCCTTTGCCCCCCAAACTCAAGTATGATGTGGAAGTATAGACCCTTTATTCCCGACAATGTCAAACATTGGAAGGTTTTTGAGGATGATCTTGAGATAAAAAGATTTCTTGAGACTGTGGATGAATTTTCTGCTTTACATATTGATCAAGATCATAATACTGAAGAAATCCCCCATGCTGATATTTTTTTGAATAAAATTGTTGACCATCATATTGTTCAGTTGCCCAGTAACCATATTCCAAAAGGACTTGTCACCTTGAAGAGGTTGTTTGATAGGAATGATGTGGTTGTAAAGGTTAAAGGTTCAACTAAAAATGTTGAGGTGATTGAATGCAATTTAGGTACAGAGGAGGATCCAAAGTATGTTAAGTTGTCTAACAGGTTGTCAAAGGAGCAAAGGGCTGAGTATGTTAATCTTTTAAAGGAGTTTGCTAATGTGTTTGTCTGGAAATATGAAGACTTAAGAACATATGACACAGACATCATTGAACATAAGATCCCTTTGAAAGAGGAGACCAAGCCTTTTAGGTAGAAGCTCAGATAGAAAAATCTTATGTTGCTGCCTATTATGGAGAAAGAAGTGAAAAAGTTGTTGGATGCCCAGATCATCATTCCTCTGAGATATTCATAATGGGTGGCTAACTTGGTGCTTGTGAGGAAGAAAAATGGGCAAATCAAGTTGTGTGTTGATTTCGAGAATTTGAACAGAAGCTCCAAAAAAGATAACTACTCCTTGCCAAAGATGGAGAACATTTTGCAGAGAGTGACTGGTTCATCTAGGATGTCTATGATTGATGGCTTCTCTGGCTACAATCAGATCTTTGTCCTGCCTGAAGATAGAGAGAAGACAACCTTCACTACTCCTTGGGGCACATTCATGTATGCTAGAATGACTTTTGGATTGATGAATGTAGGAGCAACCTTCCAACGAGCCATGGTCATTGTCTTTATTGGGGAGAAAGACAAATTTGTAGTCATCTATCTGGATGACATTACAGTGTTCTCAAAATCTGACAAAGAGCATTGTCATCATTTGAAGAAGGTCTTCCTGAAATGCAGAAGGTTTGGTCTTTCTCTCAATCTTAAGAAATCTTTGTTTGCTATGAAGGAAGGCAAATTATTAGGGCACATTGTGTCAGCAGAAGGGGTAAGAATTGATCCAAGTAGAGTAGAGGCCATTCAAACCTTATCTTTTCCTAGATCTAAGAGAGAGGTTCAATCTTTCTTAGGTAAAATCAATTTTCTAAGAAGGTTCATCTCTAACTTTGTTGAATTAGTGAAGTACATTACAATCATGCTCAGAAATGGAAATGAGGTGAAATGGACTGCTGAGTCTAGAGATTCTTTTGACCAAATCAAAAAGGATTTGACTGAAGCACCTGTGCTCATCAACCCTGACTATTCTAAGGAATTTCTGATATTTTCCCTTGCCTCGTTTGACACATTGGTTGTTGTTTTGCTACAGAAAAATACAGAGGGGTTAGAGCAACCTATTTCCTTTTTCAGCAGAGCATTGAGGGATGCAGAAATGAGATATGATATCATGGAGAAGCAGGCATATGCTTTGGTCAAATCCCTCAAGGATTTCAAGATATATGTTATGCATTCAAAAATTGTTGCATATGTCCCTTCAGCCTCAGTGAAAGAGATATTGATCCAGCCTGACATAGATGGGAAGAAAAGCAAATGGATTGCTAAAATTCTGGAATTTGACCTTGAAATAAATCCAACTAAATTGGTGAAAGGCCAGGGTTTAGCCAGGTTATTGGATGAATCAAATTGTGAAGCTTTGGGGGTTAATTTCATGAACATAAACTCAGAAAATCAGCAAGCTAAGATTGTTGATAAAATCTCTCATGTCAGCCCCAGCTTGGCAGAATGCACTTGGTATAAAGACATCATACATTTTCTGTAGAAGTTGTGGCCCCCTAATGGCTTGGACAAGAACAAGGTGAGAGCTTTGAAACTCAAAGCAATCAAATATTGTCTCATTGATCAGGTTTTGTATTAGAAATATCCTCTTGGAGTTCTTTTGAGATGTCTAGATCCACAGGATGCCCAAAGGGCCATAACCGATTTTCATGACAGCTTATGTGGGGGCCATCATTTTTGGAGGACCACACCTTATAAGATCCTCAGAGCTAGGTATTTATGGCCTAGCCTTTTTACTGATGTTTGTGCAAAAATTAGAGCTTGTGTCAAATGCCAAAAGTTTTCTGGAAAGCAACAACTCAAATCTTTGCTTTTGCAACCTGTGGTGGTTTATGGACCTTTTCAATAGTGGGGTCTTCACTTCATTGGGGAAATTGACCCGGCCTCAAGTGGTCAGCACAGGTGGATTTTGACTGCCACTAGTTATTTCACCAAGTGGATAGAAGCCATTCCTACAAGGAATGCCTCCCACAAGGTAATCATTAGCTTCCTTGAAGATATAATGTCCAGATTTGGTTGTCCAAGTAGGATTGTTACTGACAATGATGCCTCCTTCAAAGTTGAATCATTGATCAAGTTCTGTGAACAATATGGGATTACATTAATCCATTCTACTCCTTACTACCCCCAAGGAAATGATTTGGCGGAGTCCTCTAACAAGAGTCTCATAAAGATCATCAAGAAATTGTTAGAAGACAACAAGAAAGCATGGGACTCAAAGCTAAAATTTGCATTATGGGCTGACAGGATTACAACAAAGAGGTCACTTGGTGTTTCCCCTTTTTCAGCTTGTATATGGGGTTGAGGCTATCTTTCCTACTCAGCTTGCCTTTCCTGTGGAAAAATTCCTCCAGGACTACCAAGGAGAACATGATGATATGGTCAGGAGGATACAACAGCTGGTAGAAGTACAACAGACTAGGGAGCAACTACTTGATAAATCTCGGGACCATCAACAGAAGATAAAATGAGCCTTTGACAAGAAGGTAAGCAAGGAATATTTTCAGCTGGGATATCTAGTGCTCAAGTGGGATGCACCCAAGCAAGACAAAGGCAAACATGGTAAATTTGAAGCCTTATGGATTGGTCCTTTCAAGATTTCTGAGGTATTTTCAAATAACATTTATAGATTGCAGAACTTGGAGGATTATGAAGTTTTTGGTGGCCCTATCAATGGGCACTTTCTAAAAAAATATTTTGCTTAAGCCATGATTGGTTTTCCATCCACTGTAGATACCACTTTCTCTTTGATTTCGGTTTGAATAAGTGACCCCATGACCCAAAAGCTAAGGCACTGAAACTGCTTGTTCTTGGCAGCTCACAAGGAGTATGCCATCCCTTTTGGAGCCAATGTTATCACGTGAAGTTGTCAAGGGTCGCAAGTGATAGCCATGAGCACAGGAAAACATGCGGGTGCAGTTTTCAACAATAGAGACCCCCTGTGCAGTTCAATTTAGCGCAATCTCTAAGCGTGGTTTGAAGGACGTTATAGTTGGCGTACGGATAAGCTTTAGCGGGAGCGCTAAAATAGCAGGTGTGCCTAGATCGCAGATCAACGACCACGCTTCATTTCGACGCCGCAACATGCTCGGAAGTTAAAATCCTTGAGCGGGCCGAAATCTAAACCATGGTATTGCGGGAGAGCTACATGGCGAAAGGTGGTGAGTTTCGGGCCCAAAAGCGGTGTGGGTCCAAACTGTTTTCGACGACCCAAAAATCACGTGCTCTTTCAGCGCCGAATCTAATAGCAGCACGTGGTCGCCCCCTAGTCATCAAGCCTCGTCCTGAACCTGAGGAGAAATCAGTTAATGAACAAGGACCAATAGTTGAAACCTCATCTCACTCCATAAATAGAAGGCATGGAGGCTCTAACCGTGGAGACAGAACTGTCAACCCGAGGTACCACGATGGACGGTTTTTCCTACAGACCCATGCTGATCTAAGCTTGCGTCTAACAGAAGGATACACGCACAGTCTGACAGAAAGATGCATAGACGAAGAGCCTTGGACATGATGGCCAACTCGCGCTCCTAGCGGTTGTCCAATGTTTTGTGTATAAATACATCAGTTGAAGAATATGCTAGGGTCGATGGTTGAGAAGAGCTCCCTATTTGTAATAGTTTGATAGCAAAGCTATTCTCTGGTTATGTATGAGACCTGAGACTTTCTCATTAATAGAAGTCAGTTTCTTTCATCATCTTGTTCCCTTTTGTGTTGAAACACTCGTGCATGGATGATCCAGACGAGATGTTGTAGTTGTATTGTAATGGAGGTTTGATCATAATGATGTTATGATCTGTTTCAATATTTCCTTTCACTATCACGTTTCCTCTTATGCTGAAATGTTCGTGCATGAATGATCCAGACGAGATGTTGTAGTTGTATTGTAATGGAGGTTTGATTATAATGTTGTTGTGATATATTTCAATATCTTAAACTTAAGTTCAAGAGTGCTCTTGTGCCTGAGTTTTTCTGCACCAAGCTGCTTGAAGGTCAAATGCTCATGGCAGACTTGTCTACTTTCCTCACTAAGTCTTCCTCCTTCTCACCTTTAGCCTTAAACCATTGATTGAAGTTAATGAGAACCTCATTTGCTTATGCATTGCTAGCCCAGTTTTGTGTTAAAATGTTTTTATGCTGAGCTTTGTCCATTTGACATCCAATCATAAACCTTCCTCCACAAACCATTTTGATGGGTATTGGGCTTATTCTCTTGCAATCTGAGGGTGAATCTCAATGCTAACAAGATCAATATATCACAAGAAGTTTTGTATCCTTATGCAGATAAGGATCATGGAATGTGATCATCCAGTTCTCCTTAACCATGGTCAACTGCTAGAGTTATTTCACTTAGGGGTGGTCAGTCCCTAAGGAATGCTCATAGCTCATCATGACGACCTAGGAGAATTTTTCACATTTCCTTGACTTGACTTTTGCTTTGACACACAAAGATCACAAGACTTGTCTTGACTTTTTCTTTCACACACAAAGCTCACAAGACTTGACTAGGCTGACAGAGGTTGTATGTTCCCCCTTACTTTTGCACTAGTCTGTCTATGCTCACAAAGGTTGTACGTTCCCTCTGAATTTTGCACTAGACTGTCTATGCTCACAGAGGTTGTATGTTCCCCCTAACTTTTGCATTAGACTTACATCATGACTTTTGTCTTTACAAGGCTTCTACCTTTTCCTTGGCTTGACTCACAAGATCATATAGCATCTCATTCGTCCTGACTTTTGGTTTGAGTCACAAAGGTTGTACATTCCCCCTAGCTTTTGTCAATACCTCACAAGACTGGTTGATTCTCCAAATCTCCCAGGCTAGCTTNGAGGTTGTATGTTCCCCCTTACTTTTGCAATAGACTTACATAGCATCTTGTTTGTCTTGACTTTTGGTTTGACTCACAAAGGTTGTATGTTCCCTCTGACTTTTGTTAATACCTCACAAGACTGATTGATTCTCCAAATCTCCTTGGTTGGCTTCAAGGTGGCCACTTAAGGCCTCACATTGGAGAATGCAGTCTGATGTTGCTATCCCCTCTCAGTGAGGGACACATTTTCTGCCATACCAAGCTTGTCCCGAAAGTACACAAATTTTCCAAGAGACAGAGGCTTAGTCAAAATATCTACTATCTGCTCATCTGTACGAATGTATTGCAGCTTGATGGTACGTTTTTGGACCATGCCTTTGATGAAATGATATTTCATCTCAATATGCTTTGATCTGTCATGGAAGACTACGTTCTCTGTTAGCTTTAAACAACTCTAGTTATCACAAAGGATACCGGTTGTTTCTATCCTCTCTTGAAACAACCCAGACATAAGTTTTCTCAGCCACACTGCTTCTCTGCTTGCATTATTGGCTGCTATGTATTCTACTTCAATTGTACTTTGTGCTATAGAGCTCTGTTTCTTGCTTGACCAAGATATCATAGCTGAACCCAAGCTAAACAGTTTCCGGAAGTACTCTTCAGGTCCACTGAGCTCTCATCCCAGTCTGAATCAACATAATCATGAAGCAACACACCTCCACTAGAAGTGTATCTAAGTCCATATGCAATGGATCCTCTCAAATATCTAAGAATATGTTTAGCAACAATCCAATGTATGTGTCTTGGCTCAGACAAAAATTGACTCAAGGCGCTTACAGTAAAGCATATATCAGGCCTTGTATGGATCAAATACATTAAGGATCCAATAAGTTTCCTATACAATGATGGATCCACCAAGTCTGATCCAGAATCTGACTCATGTAACTTCTGTAAGTTAGATACCCTGGGTGTAGACATGGGCTTACAATCTAGCATACCAAATCTGCGCAATATATCAATTGTATACTTCCCTTGAGAAAGGAAAATTTCATCTGATCTTTTCCATACCTCCAAACCAAGGAAGTAATGCATGAGTCCAATGTCTTTCATTTCAAATTCAGAAGTGAGCTCCCTCTTACACTAAGCTATCAGTTGTTCCTCTCCAATAAGAAATAAATCATCAACATATAGAATCAAAATTAGAGGATGATTTTCTATTACCTTAAAATAAAGGTTGGGATCAGCTGCCCTCTTGGAAAAATCCAAGCTTTGAAGATAGTTGTCGATTCTCACATATCGGGCTCTTGATGCCTGTTTAATCCCATATAGTGCTTTCTTTAATTTGCATACATGTGATTCCTTTCTTTGAACCACAAAACCCTCTGGTTGTTCTATATATACTTCTTCCTCAACTTAACCATTTAGAAATGCAGTCTTTACATCCATTTGGTGAAGTTTCCAACCCAAAACTGAAGCGAGGGATATGATGGTCCTGATGGAAGTATACCTTGCAACATGTGCAAATGTTTCATCATATTCAATACCTTCCTTTTGAGAAAAACCACAAGCCACAAATATCGCTTTGTATTTCTCAATATTTCCATCAGTTGCATGCTTGATTTTGAATAACCATTTGGAAGTAACCACAGATTTTCCTTCTAGTCTTGGTACTACTTCCCATACATCATTTTTCCTGATGGATTGATATTCTTCCACCATGGCATCTTTCCATAATTGTTGCGTAGTAGCATCCTCATAGTTGGTGGGCTCTGCATCGCTAATCTGATCCATAAGAGCCACATAACCTGAAAATATTTGAGGTCTATTACTTTCTCTAAAAGTACCTGAAGGAGCTGCATGTTTTTCTACTTCTCGCAGAATTTCTCTACACCAAGCAGGCTTCCTCTTAGCAAGAGGTGCCTCCATAGGTCTCTCTATCTGTTCTACTGGATCCATAGTATCAACTGGCTCTTCAGGTTCCTCCATCTCTATATCTTGTTGTGATTATTTAGAATGCTTGAATGTAGCTTCTTCATGAAAAGTTACATCCCTGCTTACCTCGATAAATCTTTGGCCTGGAACATAGATTATGTATGCCTTGGATGTTTCATTGTATCCAACAAAAATTCATTTCTTTCCAGAAGGCTCCATCTTAGTTCTTTTCTCTTTTGGTATATGAATGAAAAATGGACATCCGAAAATTCTCAAGTGTCCCACTTCTGGCTTTTCGCCAGTGAACGCTTCTTCTGGAGTCTTTTCTCCCAGAATAGCATGAGGACTTTTATTCTGAATATAAACGACAGTGTTTGTGGCTTCTGCCCAAAGTGATGAGGGAATATTCACACATCATGGCTTTAGCTTTAGCTGCCTCACATATTGTTTTGTTCTTTCTCTCAACAATCCCATTCTGATGAGGGTTCTAGGGCACAATTAATTGTCTCTTGATTCCTACTTCTTTACAGAAGTCATCAAATTGACAAGAATCAAATTCTCCACTATTGTCAGTCCTTAAAGTACGTATATGTTTTTCAGTCTGATTTTCAATCAATGCTCTGAATTCTAGAAATTTACTAAAAGTTTCATTCTTTGCTTTTAGAAAATAGATCCAAGTTTTTCTTGAGAAGTCATCTATGAAAATCACATGATAAATACATACATTCAAGGAAGGAGATGACATAGGCCCACATACATCTGAATGTATCAAATCCAAAATTCCTTTAGACCTTGAGTTACTGTTAGGAAAGGATTTCTTTATGTTTTTACCAAGAACACAACCTTTACAGATACCATCTTGATCAAACTGAAAGGTAGGCATTCCCTCTTACCATTTTCTGAAGTCCGGGGAGCGCTTTGAAGTGAAGATGTCCAAACCTTCTATGCCACAGCTCAGATGGACTAACTAAAGCATGAACCAAAGCTTGGATATGTCCTGGAAGTTTGTAAAGGCCTCTCTCTCTAACTCCAATCACAATTGTTGAACTTAGTTCTTGATTCTTCGACCATAGGAGAGCTTTCTTGTCCATAAATATTACCTTGTAATCTTTATCTTCCAATACTTTAACATAGATAAGGTTCTTCTTTAAACTAGGAACATACAAAATTTCTTCAATGTGTAGCTCAACTCCATATTCAAGCTGAAAACATGTTGAGCCAAGTCCTTTGATTGTATAGCTGGAATTATCTCCAAGTTCTACTTGAGCAGAGAACTTCTTCTCCTTGAAGTTCGCAAGGACTTCTTTATTTCCAGTCATATGCCTGGAAGTTCCACTATCTATCAACCAGGATTCAACACCATTTGTAAGAGAACCAGAGAGTGTTGAAATAAGATAGTATACCCTCCTGGTCTCTTGATTACTGGAAGCCTCTTTTGTCTTTGTTCTTCGAGACTCGTCTTCTACAACAATAGAAGCACGAAATTTGCCTTTGTTCCCTTTTCTGATCATTGGCCAATCTCTAGCAAAGTGCCCCTTTCGCTGACAATTGAAGCACCTTACTTTTGACATATCACTCTTTCCCTTTGAAGCTATTTTTTTTTTCTCCTTTTGAGGAAACTTTTCCTGAGGAGTGAATCTTCTCCCTCTCCTTGTCCTTCCTGCTAGAGCAAGGTTCTCTTCCTTTGAAGTACCATTTCTACTCTGAATTCTCCCTTCTTCTTGCAGACAATCATGCCATAGCCTTTCAAAATATGGTTGGTTTTCACAAGCATTTATCCCGGCCAGAAATGTCTCCCAAGAAGATGGAAGACCATCCACGACAGTCTGGACGAGATCATCATCATCTATCATTATACCAATGACTAGTAGTTGATCCCTTAACTAAGAGATCTTTGTGAAGAATGAAACTATAGAGTCATCCTTCTCCATCTTGAGGGTTCAAAGTTTATTCTTTAGAACCCTCTTCTGACTGGGTGCCTTCTTTTCATACAGATTGAATAGAGTGTCAGAACACTCCTTTGATGTCTTCAAAGGTGCTAGAACAGGCATGATATTATCTTTGACTAAATCAAATACGATTCTATTTGCCCTTGCCTGATTCTTATTGAAGGTTGTCCTTCCTGCATTGGAGGTGGGCTCTTCTATTGTGTTGGTCACAAAGTTGTCCAAGTCATATTCTTCCAAAATATTCAGGACTCTGGTTTTCCAAACATTAAAGTTTGAAGCCCCTTCAAGTCTGTCCTCAGGTCTTACAAAAATGGAAGACATCTCTACAATATTGTGCTTGAATAATTCCTAAGGATCTACGTAGGCTCTTAGTAGACTACAGAACTGAGCTCTTTCACGCCCTAGAGCTCTGATACCGTGTTGAATTTCAAGCATAAACATATCTATGAGCTAAACATATCTATAAACATATCTATGAGCATAAACATAAACATATTAATAAATTTTAGATCTATGACCTAAATACTGTGAAGTGTGATTGAGTGCTTGTAGCTTGCTCAACAATAAATTACCAAAATACTGAAAACTGAAAGATAAGAAGGTTGATGCTTTTAGACAATGGATTGCAAGTTAAATTTTAGTTTCTGGAAAGACCTTGGGGACCCAAACCAGAATCAACGAGAGTTCTTAGTTATTATATTGCAAATGTGAAGTGTGAGAACTGAAAGTAACTTGCGGAATTGTAAAAGGTTGATTAATTGAGCCTTTATGAAACCAATGTTAGCATGCACATGTGTAATATAAAGATTAGATAAACTTAAACTTGCATGCAACGGAAAATAACGATCTAATCTAATCCACCACGGGCTCTAAGCTAGCATGTGTTATGAGATCTACTCTAGATTATTTTAAGTTAAGCATGCATGTAGAAATCACGACTAATCTAGCTAAACTTGCAAAGTAAAGACTGAAAGGAAAGCAAGTCGCTTGGGTACAACTCCTCCGGGCTTGTGTTTACAGTATTTTAAAGTAGATTGGAAGAAGAAAAAGTTACCCAGTGAGAGGAGTTGTTTGGAGGGTGTGTTGTGCATGTGATTTGGGCAGTATGCCCTCTTGTCCTGGTAAGAACCTGCAAAAATCAGCGAGTTATTGCTTGCTAATTTGAACTGCAACACACTCAGAAAATGTTATGAAATCTTTGTTTTTAGGCAAAGATTTTGTGCATACAAGAACCAGAAAATTAAATGCTTTTAGGTGACCTATCTAAACATGTTAGCTACCGAAATGAAGAATGAGAGAAGGTGAACAATATCATAAATAACTTGGAGTGTATGTGAGAAGTAAAGGTAAATCCGTGCTTGGACTTATCCCAATATCCTCTCCTTGAAGTGTCCTGCAAAGCTTAAACAGAATGTGAGACTAAGATAGATAATGAAGGCATAGATTAATAATCAAAACTACTTTTAATCATTAGTACATGCAGATCAAAT
>SNQJ01S0220923.1:27574-39214 GCA_010110895.2 Picea sitchensis | reverse complement strand
TTATAGTGTATCATGCACTTGTGTAAATGTGTGAGGATGGCACACCAAAAGAAGAGTGCGCACATCCCAGATTCTTGTGCACATCAGATTAAGTGCATATTTTTTGAGGCTAGAGAGCCTTTGTATATATGCTTGTATTTTAAGGCTGGTGAGCCTGGATGCAAAAGGCCAATGCGCCTATATTGTAAATGTAATCACCCTAAAAATTACTAATATAATAAAATCACAACGTGCAGACTCAACTTAGATGAAAAAAATATGAGGGCTAAACTCCACGGAAAAGGAAAAAGGGGAAGCTTAAGTCAAGGGAATATTTTATTAATATTTCCGGAAGTTTAATTTATAGATATGTATTTATCCTGAGTTCTCAAGGGTAGGGAACTAGTCACCAAGTGGCTAAATCTACTTCTGAAGGTGACAAGTGTTGTTGGCATAGGGGCATACCCAGGGTTCAACTCTAACACCACACCAACAAACCCTAACTACTAGCCCTTTCGGCAACACCTATGAAGCAGATGAAGTCTCACCCGAAGTAGAAATAGGGGGGTTTCAGGACACAAGTGTCTACAACCAGAGGAAGTGCAAGATGATTTCAGAATAACAACACAATATAACCTAGGGATTCTTAATAGTATTATGATTAGCTTTGTGAATTTATTTATATCTTATTATCTTCAACAGGAATAATAACAATGTAATAACAATATAACAGATAACAAATAACACAACACCAACCACATAAAACAATGAGATTTTATGTGGTTCACCCTCTCCCTAGGGCTACGTCCACATAACTGTGTTGATTGATAAAGTGGATGAAAATACACATTTCTATCTGCGCACTCAACTGTAGATCCTTCTCTCTCTCTCCTCTCTATCCCCCAACTCTGTGCACCCATCTGCAGAGTAGATCTTCGCACCCAGCTGAAGACCCCAAAATACAAGAATCCTCTTACAACAAAAACACTTATACCTCTCCAAATATCATCATCCTCTCCCTCTCTCTTCTAGTCCTCTATTTATCATTTCATGACTCTTAGAAAACCCTAGACCGAAGCTTAGGTGCCAAAACCCTAGGTCCACATAATCCTCATTTTAAGGACTTCACCAACCTATTCTTCCTTCTTCTCCATGAGGTGATCCAAAGCACCCATTAATGTCTTCTTCCACTTGCTGACTTGTCCATGATCCGTCTTCCTTGATCTTCTCCTTTAACAACTTGCTTTTCCTTACTTCATTCCTTCTTTTCTGCTTCTTTAACCACTTCGACCCTTCCTCGGTTTTTGTGCCTTCCGCACACTTCATACTTTGTCTTTCTTGTTCCTTAATCTTCGCTTTCTTCCCTAATACATGATCAAAGGCCAACAAGCTCCCAACACTCACATGTGACTCATCCCGAGTCACTGCAGGATTGAGCTTTCTGTATCACTTCGACTGCAGACTACATGGAGTAGCCTGTGCTTTCTTCTCGGTCCCTCCCTATAGTGTGTAGAATGTATTTTCTGTGTCTGGTACCCAATTTCAACTACACCTAGTACCTAGACCCTTCTTCCTTTTCTTTTACTGAGAGTTGTGAGGCAACTGGTTGTCACAATACAGCTTCAACCGGCTCCCATTTACTAAACCATCCTTCCATTCTCTGTTAAGAGTCTTCAACTGTGAAAATCCACCTTCTGTAACATAGGCAACCTCAAATGGACCAAGCCAATGTGTTTTGAACTTTCCTGGATGCTTCATGAACTTGTCATATAAAAGTACCAAATATCCTTGTTTAAATGATTTCTTCTTGATATGCCTGTCATGGTAAGCCTTTTCTTGTTCCTTTTGTACCTGCTGATGAAATACTGCAATGAACCTGTCTTCCTCTAGTTCCATTAACTGCGCGAGCCTATCTTGAACAATGACAGTGTCATCCATACCTGTAAATGTTTCAATTCTTAAACTAGGAACCAAATATTTCATAGGTACCACTGCTTCCAGGCCATAAACTAACTTGAAAGGAGTATGTGTTGTTATCTTTTTGCAAGTAGTTCGATAATCCCATAACACTACTAGAATTCTCAAATCCCAATCATCCCTGTTAACACTGCAAATCTTCGTTAGAGTTGTCTCCAAGATCTTATTGAAAGCTTCGGCTGTACCATTCGCCTGAGGGTGATATGGTGTGCTCTTATGATGGTGAAATTCGAACTCCTAAGTCGAGGCTTCAATAGTTTTGTTAATGAAGTGTGTGCCTTGATCGCTCATAAGGGTTTTCGAGCATCCAAATTTGGTTATGATATCATCAAAGATGAACCGCACAAATGTAGCTGCTTTACAATCTTTAACTGCTCTAGATTCTGCCCATCTGGTCAAATACTCTGTAGCAGTGATAATGTATCGAGCTCCTGTGCGCTTTCCTGGTGGATTGATAGGTCCCACAATGTCAATAGCCCATTTCTCAAATCCCTGTAAATTCAACTGAGGTGCTAAAGGAATTTCCTCCCTTCTGTTAGCACTAGGAATCACCATTAGACTATAATGAGGATAATCCCAGTACCCATCAGTTTATATATCATAGGTAATTGAGTTTTGAGTGGTCAAATGGAGAAAACTCAATAATAATAGCATTCTAACTCAGAAATCTAGACTAGCATGCACCAACCATTGAGGTCTTGAATCAACTTCAGTCAGTAATTTGGAGTAAGAGTGAGTAGGAGGAATATTTAGTGATAAAAGTGTAGAGGTTTGCTATGAACATCATATTTTCCAGTAGCCTAAGGAGGAAAAACTTAAACACAAGGTCCTCTTGGATTCAAATTTCAAGAAGCTGAAAGAAATCATAACAGTACTATAATCAAACATTTATCATAATACAGTTACAACAATCCATGTGAATCAATCAAACATGAACTCTCTTAGTATCAGTGGCAAATAATATGGAGTAAGAAAGTTGACTTAGAATAACCAAGTTGTCTCAAAAACAAATACATAACCAGAGAACCAATTGTTCTCAATCAAAATATTACAATATCAGGGAGCCTAGCTCAACCATTTGACCATTACAAAATATAAAAAATGAGTATATATACTCAAAACTATTGCAACTACCAGGAATGTGATCAGATCATTTCCTTCAAAGCCTTTAGTTTTCTCTCTCTCTATCAGGTTGTGAAGAACTCATTATGTCAGACGCGAGCCAGGCATAGTTATGTGATTTACAGGAAAAATTGCCCATAAGGAAGCTTCGGATCGTAAGTGTGCCTTCACGGCCGCTCTCAGCCTTCTTTCCATTTATGGAGTGTGTTGAAGTTTCAACCACCATCTCTGTGTCCATTAACAGATATCTCCTCAGGATCGAGACCGGACCAGGTAACCAAGGGACGACCACTTGCTATGATTAAATGTGATGCTAAATGAACATATGAATACAGGGCCATTGGTATAATCAATATCTATGGCTGGGAGGATTCTTCTATTTGAGGTGCAGCCGTTGCGTTTTACCCGTTCACCAATTCTAGGATATATAAGACCTTGCATGGAGACAATGCCAAATTTGGCACTTTAAGAGCCTTGGACGTGGAGCAGAGGATGAGAACCTTATGAATTTGGCCTTGCTCCAATGTGACCTCGAGCTGTGATCCAACGCCTTATCCCAAATGGCGTCTCAAGATTTCGTGCTTAGGGAGTCTTCACCTCCCCTACTCCAGATTTCTCGATGCCTGAGTCGATGAAATCACCCTGCTCAGGCCGACGGTCAGATATTTTTCATGATTGACGGCTACGATTGCTTCTTCGGAACTCTGAATCGGTCATATCCATGCGATGGGCACCAACCTTTCATAGGACCTCTGGCTGTGACCCTGGGCCCACTCTTCGAGTGCTTCGCAAACTCGCGCTGCAGGAAACTTGTGCATTGCTCCTAGCAAACCTCTGATTCACGAAACTGTGAATCTGATGATCTATTGCCACATGCCCTTATGGATAAGACAGTCTAGATTTACTTCTCACTTCATGCTTCGGGACTCCGAGACTTTGCAATGTTTCTCATTTTAAAACTCCTGAAGTAAAACTCCTAGAGTGACAGATCTGATGAGGCGTGGCTCTTGTTGATCAATGGCTCAGATCTATTTCGGGTCTTCGGGACTTTGGGTTTTAGCCAATGATTTTGGGCCTGGAGAGAGTCGCTTTGAGTTCTGTGCTTTGCGCTCATGGCTGCGGCCTGCAACCCTTGACAACTTTATGTGATAACATTTGGATCCACAGGGGATGGCATGCTCCCTGCGAACTGCCAAGAACAAGCAGTTCCAGTGCCTTAGTTGTTGGGTTATGGAGTCATGCTCTGAAACATCATACTAAAGAAAATAGGTCGATACGTACACTATTATGAAAATGAAAGAAAACACACCTACTCCTGAGGGAGCTTATTTATGTACAAAACCTAAGTTAATTGACTTTTACAAAATGCTAGGTGAAAGCAAACTTCCACCATAGCCATTCAAACTGTTTGATAACTGAATCCTTCACTTCACTACAAATGATTCATAAAAGACAAGGAAAGCATGACAACTGACTAATTTCATTCTTATGATCACCCATATTACCTTCAAATGATGATAAAAAGATCAAGCTTGCATGCTCCAAAGCATTTGAAAAATTTAACTCTATGTACTCATTGATAGGGTCATGAAACTGAAGGCAATGCATGATTAACTTATGAATGGTTACCTTCACTATTTCAAAGCTGCTGACAACTGGCTTGATGTCCTCTATAGGCACACTTGATTTAATGACAGCCATAGGCATTTGTGGGTCAAAAAGCTACTTGCTATGAACTGTAGGTACAAGTGGAAGAATGTTGGATGTAGGAGGTTGTTGATCCACTGATGACTGTTGTTTTACTTCTGGATATGTATAAACAATCTCTTTACGTACCTCAAATAAGGGTTTCTCCTGGTCAAACTCTCGGGTTGTGTCTTCTGTGACAAGACCAACTTCTCCATCATCCTTATTGTCTTCATAGTGATCAAATATAAGACAAGTTTGTTGCTCATCATCACTAGAATATCCATCAAAAATGGGTTGCCTTTCATATCTATGATCAACCTTTAAAAAAACAATTTCATCAAGAATATAACTATTAAAAATATACATTTTAGGAATAGTAGTAATTGTTGCTTCTAGTTGTTCATACACATGATTTTCATCAAAACAGGGCTACTCATGGATACCTACATCGAAGACAAAATTATCCACAGTCTTTTCTTCATAGGGACAATAGTTAAAAACTACCTTACGTTCAGAGTTGAGATGATACTGACTTTGAATCCTACCACAAGCTCAGAGGTTCTCCTCCACTTCCTCAACATCCATGAATAAATGTGATAAAGATGTAGATTTCCTTTCTCTCAGGAGAAGGACAGGCTCTGGATGTTGAGCCATGACATAGTACACCATGGAAACAGTCTCTGTGGGTCTAATATCTACATGCATATTATGATAAACACTGTAAAACCTCCTATTGAAGATAGCCAAGGCTTCCTCTTCCCCTCTCCTCAAGGCACTAAAATCATCCCAGTACTGATCAAGGGACTTGTTCTCACCCCACCACTTTAAAAAAGAATTGTATAGCTCAACCCAAGAACCAATGGAGTCAGTTCCCAAACCCTTAAACCATACATCAAAATCTCCTAACAAGGATTTGGAAAAAAACCTCATGGTAACATCCTCATGAACTATCTCAAACCGATCAATAAAATTCTCAAAAGCCTCCACATGCCTCTCAGCTGTAACATGGTCCTCTCTAGAAAAATGAGGAAAGTACTTAAAGAAATCAAGAGGATAAGGATGAAGATGATATGGAAGCTTTAGAGGTTTAAACATCTTGTCTCTAATTCTAGTTTGAAAACTAGTGGTTTGAAGATGAGGCTTAACACACTGATGGCAAGGCTCAATGGTAACAACATGATGTGATGATATTTGAGGAGGCTGTGGATCGGTTTCAACCTCCTTAGGGATGCAAGGGTGATTGAGTTCAAGAGGGATTTCAATATGAATCTCATCTTTATGAGTAGGCTAAGCTGAGGGTATAATATCAACATCTACAACACAGGCAGAAAGCAAGTATGCTTCTTCCAAGGATGGATATATAAAGGAAGGTTGGTGATCAACCAAATAAACAAAGAAAAATACGATCCTCTTTATATGTGAAGGGAAAAACAAAAATGAGCTGATAAAGAACAAAAAAAGTTCATGAAGAAATCTCATAAGATGATACCCAGTCATTTCCTTCATCTTTATGTTAATAGGATCCTCCCTAGTGGAGTCTCTGATGTGGAGTCGCCAGGTAGATGGTTACAGTCAATTTCTGTAGGCCTCTCTTGTCTACCATCAAGAGTGTTACAGGTGAATCCTCCTGCAGACAAGCGGATTCCCTCTTGGTCTCTAGACTCCTAAGGCCAAGATAGAAAAGTGCTTAACATGGACACTAACATCCTTTTAGATCTAATCAAGATAACATACGAAGGAGAAGAAGAAAGATATGTACCTTATTAACGACGTTTGTCCTTGCCAAGTCCAGGCTGAGCTTTGATCCTGAGCTCTCTGATAGGTCCTGTAGAACAAACAAAGATACAATGGACTTACTATTCTACTGAGATTATCTCAAATATAGATCTATATATTGAAGACAAAGTCATGTTGAACAAACATAAGTTTGATAGAAACAGGCCAAGCATTGATATATTGATAAGAACAAGTAAAAGTACTTACAATCCTTTGATGAAGGTGCAACAACTTCTTCCAGTTCTCCTTGTCCAACCCCTTTGCTCAAGTAATCTACACTGATTGCTTTGATGAAATCTCACTTATGAGATCATAAGTTTCACATCTCCATATCTTTTCTGTTAATACCACTTATAGGATCATAAGTTTGGTATCAATCTCTAGTCTCTACTTCCACCATGAGGAGGCCTCCTTATATAACCTTGGAGAGGCCCAACTACTTGAGATATATTTGGGATAAGTTGAGGATTCTTCTCCTTCAACTGAGGATCTTCCTTAAGATAATGCCTTGACCTTCTATTCGAATCCAACCACCTTAAGAAATTGAGGGGATTCTTCCCTGTTTTAGCTCAACAAACCAAAAATCCACTTAGAAAAGGTAGCGCTCCTCCAAAAGGGTACACAAAGCATTTGAGCGCTCCTCGAAAGAGGCCCAGGGAGCACTGCCATTCCCTAACAGTGGGTAGGGGAGCGCTGCCCTCCAAAATCTATTTTTGAGTGGTTTTTTCAGTGGCAAAAGGGTTGTACTCCTTGTCAACTGATTTCTCTTCTTCAAAACTAGTCTTTGAGGTGTCTTAAGTGTATTTATGATGTTGTTAGGGGAACAACATAGGAAATATGGAAGTATTATGTTTGTGACACTTGTGACACTTGTGGTCAAGATGTGACACTTGCGGACAAGATGCGACACTTACAACACTTGTAATGACGACACTTGCGACACTATGGAAGTGAGTAATTTTGATGTGTAACAGATTGCCCCCCAAAGTGAGAAGTCAGAAGATGATGATGACTGAAGTAATTTGTAGACTTTTTCGAGCAAGGGTATGGATGCAGAGAGGATGGAAAAAGCTGCACACAACCATCAAACAAATATTATGACATGTTTCAAACCCAAGGCATACATACCTATGCTTGAGTGATAAAGACTTTTTAGGTATGACCGCCATAAAATACACTGCGAATCCATAATTATATTGAAAAAATGGTATGGCCACTGAAGACACAATGTGGATCTATATTCCCATGATCTGAATTGATCATAGCCACAAAGAATACACAGTGGATCTACAAGATGACAAGACATAGCCACGACCAATACAAAGTGGATCTATGTAACAATATATGTGTCATAGTTCAAAAGAACTCCTTCGCAACCTAGGAAAAGTATATATAAGAGTGATAACTCAACCCAGGGTCTTCTTACCAATCCCAATGGAGTACGAATCTAACCATGTGAATAGATGTCATGATGTCGAACATGGCAGAAACCACTTGATTACCGGTTAATGAGGTAAACCGTTAACAAGCACGAGGGAGATCACCATTGATGTCAATGATCCCCAAGGTACTCTAGTACATTCCAATGAATGTGAATAGATGAGATGAAGTCAAACATCTATGGAATCATTCGATCAGAGGTCAATGATGTAAACCCACTATCGGACGTGAGGAGGCCTACCATTGAGGCATCCAGGTCCAAAGGTACTAACTGGTTTCTAAGTCTAGTTCCTGGATAATGTGTTGAAGTCAATAAGAATAGACTCGTCGAAGGAGGGCCTTGATGTATCCCCCATCAACAACATGAAACTGACACATAGATGTAATTGGTAGATCAAATGAACATGGACTGACATAGGTATTGAAACAAGATATTTGTGATGGCTGACTCCCAAGGTAGATACTTCCCTTAAACACTGAGGCACAACAACAAAAACTTGACATGGACCAAAACTTGATGATGCACTGGATGTTGTGACTTTCGTTAGGTGACCCAAAGGAGTAAAAGAAACTCAGAGAATTGGCTCAATGAAGAGGTTCAACGGATTAAAATGCGTGCAAATACAAAGTGTCGTGTTCAAGGGCGACCGTAAGAGCTACTGGTAGTGTTCTCAAAAACTGCTTGGCTTGCTTCCTTCAATTTCCCCCCATCCAGATAGACGAGTACCTCTTTTTAATTTAATGAGCTCAAGGAGGGTAACACATGCTCGATATGACTCACCTTCGGTAAGTCCCTCTTCCTTTATTTAACAATCTGGAAGAAATAAGGGTTCGGTCCCATATGGGCCCTTCAATGTATGATTGTTTAATGAGTCCAGAGAAGGTAAAATCGGTGGTTTTTCATATTTAGAGAGTCTGAAAACAACTTAAAGATGACTCCAGTGTTGTCCTTTTTCGTAATGTTAGTCTCATGAGGCCGAAAAAGAGATAAATTATCACTTGAAAGACACCCTTTCAAACCTTTTAACGAGTGGGAAAGGAAGCAATATCACTCGGCAATCTTTTCATGTTTAGAGAGTCTGAAAAGAGCTTAAAGACGACTCCAAGGGGTTCCTTTTTCATATATCCATGCAAGTCCGAAAAAGTGATAAAAATCTACTTGATTACATTCTCATGTTTTTTCGAGCACGAGAAAGAACAAAGACTAAGCTCGGTATGCCCCCAGCTTGAAAGCTAGTGGATTAACTCTAGAATGATCATCAAAGGCTGGAGACATGCTCTCCAAGCTTCAATTCATTCACCGACATTGAGGTTGTCACCAATTTCTCTACTATATGGAGAAAAAGGATAAGAGTGGATGAAAAAAAGGTTCAAGAGAGGTGATTGTTTCACTTTTTAATGATCTTGACACAGAAAAAGAATTATGCTCAGGGCTTCGGGTTCAATCCCCAGATTTCCGTTTCATTTTTTAACGAGCTTGCTACAAAGAGGAAAACTATGCTCAAAGCTTCTGTTTCATTTTTTAAAGAGCTTGCTACAGAGAAGAAAAACTGTGCTCATGACCTCTGTTTCATTTTTTAATGAGCTTGCTACAGAGAAGAGAAAACTATGCTCAAAGCTTTTGTTTCATTTTTGAATGAGCTTGCTTACATAAAAAAGAAACTATGCTCGTGACCTCTGTTTCATTTTTTAATGAGCTTGCTACAGAGAAAAAAACCTGTGCTCGTGGAATCTCTTTGATCATGGCTTCCAAGAGAATAATGCTCTGGAAGGACACCATGTCAAGGGACAAAACTCGGTCATGGCTTCCAAAATATCTTCACTGGATGGAAGGAACACATGTCGAGGGTCACGATAAGGGTAAGGATATCAGGCTTCAATAGCCCTACCGAAGAGATCACCATGTCAACTACCAGATCTAAATCATCGAAATTTGAATTCATGGGAGACAACGAAAATCAACATCGGGAGGGAAGATAGAGTGTATATATCCCTGAATTTCTTCACGAGGGGGAAGAAGAGAAAATCGATGATGTTTATCATCCTAAGGTATCTCGTCAATGCTCAACATTTCCCTAATATATTCATCATAAGGAAAAATTGGGGAAATGTAGTCGATTGCAGACGACAAGGAATTTAACCACGATGGCATCAAGTAACTGTTAGGTGCCAATAGATGTTGGTCATCCAAAGAGGGAGAAGTGGATTGGACAACAACGTATGATGTTTTGGCTAGACTAAGTGGCATGGTGTCACCTAGTGCATCGAATTCCAAGGGACTAGGTACAATCCAAGGGTCAGATGATTCCAAAGATTGATAAGGCATGGTTGAAATCATATCGATGGTGGAAATATGATGTGTAGTCGGTGGAAGTGGTGTAGGGAAGGTACCCATAAGGCTAGAGTCTTTCAACAAGCCAACACCAACGCTTTCATATGTGATATTGTGATCTCCCAAGAAAGAAATATTGTTGGTAGCGGGAGCGCGAGCATCAGGTGTACAAAAATCTAACTGATCGACGGTGACAATTTTTCCCTGATGAGGAAATTGTACACATCGAAACACCGACGAGGCAACGATAGTCATAGCATAAAACCAACTTCTTCCAAGTAATAAGTTGTAATTGAGGGGAGCATCGACCACCTCAACATCAACAGTGATGGTTTTTCTGCCCAACTGGATGGCCAGGGACTATAAAAGCCCATGGGGATGAAAAACTCACCCATCGAATGCGCCTAACATCATTGGGGATTTGTTAATTGTGGGTGATTTTAAAATTTTCCAACATGCTAAAGACATGACACAAGTAGAAGCTCCCTCATCCAAGATGGTTCGGTGAATTTGTTGATTGTGAACAACAACATCCATTTGGAAAGCAATATGGTGGGAGAGTCAATATGTATAATCATCCAGGTTAAACATGATATGGTTGGATGACTTTGTTGGTTGTGGAGCCTGATTATCTTCCTGATTCAGAGGTTCTTGCTTTCAGCTGTGTTTATACCCAATGAAGTATTTACACCCCAGAAGTATGTACACTCTTCCATGCAGAGAAGTGAAAAGGGGGGGTACCCCCTCTGCTGGGTCCGGGGGGGCTGTCCCCCCAGCTGGGGGGTTTGGGGGCAAGTGGGCCCCCAGCGGGGGTTCGAGGGCAGTGTCCCCCAAAGAAAAAATTGCCTTGTAAAAGTATATTGTAATTTCATTATAAATATGGGCCGTTCATTATAAGGTCGCAGATCTAACGGTAGAGATTATGTTAGGGTTTTTTTCCCTAGAAGGCAACCCTCTTTTATGAGGGAAATGTATTGTGGCTATGGATGATCGTGAATATTGTATTCTAAGAGAGGAGACTGTGAGAGAAAGAAGAGGAAGTTACAGCAGGTTTTGTTGTAGGTTGTATCCCTTCATTTGCTGGATAATAATAAAGGAAGGACCTGGCAATTTCTCTGGTGGACATAGCCCACACTAGGTGAACTACGTAAANTGTGTCTTCTATGTTTTTTTTCTGCATTTGTTTTATTTTATTGCTCTGCGGTCCTGTTTTTATAACAACTGGTATCAGAGCGTAAGGTAACTCACAGGAAAAGAGGGTTCCTGGTTCGAGTGGGAGCAATGTCGGAAGATGGAAAGTTTAGGGTCGAGAAATTTAACGGCCA
>SNQJ01S0220923.1:12479-27564 GCA_010110895.2 Picea sitchensis | reverse complement strand
GGGTTTTGTTGTAGGTTGTATCCCTTCATTTGCTGGATAATAATAAAGGAAGGACTTGGCAATTTCTCTAGTGGACGTAGCCCACACTGGGTGAACCACGTAAATCTGTGTCTCTATTGTATTGTGTGTCTTCTGTGTTTTGTTTCTGCATTTGTTTTATTTTATTGCTCCGCATTCCTATTTTTCTAACATACTCAGGATCAACAACACCAATAGCGGCCAAGAGAATTCTACATTGACTGGGGCAGTGCTGTAGAAATTCTAACGCAGACATAGCACACGGTACTTGAGCCAAATCTTCAACAATGTTGTAGTTTTGGGCGGCACGTGAACTAGGATTAAGGGTAGATTTATGGATAGTGCTCTTAGGAGGGCGTAAGATAGAGTCGAACGTAGGTTTCTCAATCTGAAGTGGTTCAGACAGAGGATTAACTGATGGAGGACTAACGGAGGACATTGATGGATCTGGTAAAGTACTGGTACTGTTAGTGAATTTTCCTTTTAATTGGTGTGTCGTATGTCTTAGAGAAAGTGGTCAAATTAATCCCATTAAACATATAAATATGTGCACTTTTCAAGGCCTCATCATGAGGATGGCTAGAAATGCCCCCAAGGAGAGGTGGTTTGAGCAACCATGGATTGTTGCTATGGAAAAGGCTGAGTAAGCACAACGGGTTGTGAATTTCCCTGGAAAAGTTTGGCCACCTCATCGTGATGTGAATAGTCTTGAGTGTAGTGATCGTTACCACAAATGATACACGGGAATTTCAGTTTCCGTTGTGGTTTCTTTTTGGTAGCAGGTGTTGGAGCTTGATTTTTCGGTTGTTCATTGTTATTGGTATTTTTTGATTTTTTTTTTCCTTCTTCTTACCTCCGGATTGTTGTGAAGGGGTAGATGGAACTTCATTCACCTTAGAGATCTAAGTTTGGGGATAGGTAGAGGAGAGTGTGGTCTACTGGGAAGTAGATTGAGTTTTGAAGGAACCGATAACATCGTCCGCATGAGATGAGGAAGATGGCTTAGATGGATCGGCATTATCTCGTGCAACATTCGGAAGAAACTCATACAAAGTACCAGATTGTGAATAAACCAAATCTAAGTACTGATCCAAAGTAATGTTTTTTTCCTCAGTGACTGCGCCACCCATAGCGACATCACGAGCGATCGGGGGTAAAAGTGATTTAGTAAACCACTCTGCCAATAATAGGTCAGGAATGATTTCTTTGATCATCCTTCGTCATCGTATCCACTCATGAATATGGTCAGAGATATGCAAAGAGTCAGTTTGACGAAGGGAGGTCAAGAGTTCAGTACCCATCTCGTAATGAATAGGTAGTTGAAAGTGCGTGAGGAAAGACATGGCAAGGGAGTTGAAATCATGAAAAGAAGCATGAAAAGAAGCATGTGTTAGTGTTCACTTGAAAAGACACAAACGTATAGAATCATCCATGAGGGAGTTTGATGAACACCACAAATGGAAAGTAATCACATGGTTATTTGGATCTTCTCCAGGTTTTCTGTCAAATTTCAGAATATTAGAAGGAAGTTTAGCTAGAATAACTGGCCAAACTGGTAAATGAAAAATAGGATCATTGGTTAACCAAGACAAGTCTAGGAGATCCAGAGTCACAAGGAAAGGTAGCTATCGGTTAATTTGCGGATGATACTGGTGTGGCATAGGAACACCAGTAGGACCATAAAATGGGTTAGGTGGATAATTGTAACCAGTAGGTCCTCCTACATATGGTTTTTGGTGACCAGGATAAACAAGATTCGATGATGGCTGAGAAACATTTGTATAACCCGGTGGGTTCTGAGCATTATAAGCTGGGTGATTTTCTTGCCCATAAGGAGGATGAAAAAATTTCCCTTGAGGAGGGTAAGAAGTAGATCCTAGAGGTGGATACACATTAGGGGGAGGATAAACATTAGACACTTGCGGAGGATAAGGTTGTTGTCCTTGAGGACTCTAGGTGGTGTTTGGGATGCCGCCCGGATAAGGTTGTCCATATGATGGTCTGGAAGGAACAAGATTTGATACTCCTCCTTGTGGGTTATGATATGAGTTCCCCCCAATGTGGGGTTGGGTAAATGTGCCTCCCAAATATACTCCCCAGGATTGTGAAGGGTTTCCAACAAACGAAGGTTGCCCCCCTGCTAGCGGTGGATTAAGGACTGGGGTATGACTGAAAAAGGGAGGTTTCCCTCCGAGAAGAACATGAAAAGGGGGTTGTCCCCCGGGAGGACTAGGCCTACCATAGGATGGTGGTCTTCCAGGAGGGATAGGTCCGCTAGATGGTGGTTGCCCTCCAGTCGGTTGTATTTGGCTGGCAAGGGTTTTCATTCTCTAGTGCAAAGATGTCCCAGCGAGATCGTGCGAAACATGTGGAGTTGTAGAGTGAAAGTTTTTAAAAGTGGGGGTAGGGATCAAAGTGACTTGGGAATGATTAGAGGTGATGAGTCTAGCATTAATATGGACTTGTACTAACATAACAGTAGGGTTAATGACCTGGTTGATGGGGTGATTCATAGTTTGACCGGATGGTCCCGTTTCAATAGGAGGGTCATGAGGATTAAAGGGTTGTCGAATGGATTCAAAATTCTCACAAAGATCGCGTCCTCATGAAGTCCTCCATACAAAATGAGAAGGTGTGGGATTTGTATCTACTACAGTGGTAGGATGAACAGGAGTCCTATACTCATCACCAAAGATTGGTTCTATGGATCCCATGTATGTTTCGGTAAATTCTCTCTCAGGTGACTGTGGGACCTCTTCATCTATGACGTTCCTAAGGGAGTCTAAATGAAGCAAAAGTGGTTTGAGAGGGGTTGTCGACACAGATGTAGTGCGAGGAGTGGGATTCTCAAACGTAACCAAAGCACTTTCTTGATTGTCTAACGGAGGAGTAACAACACTCCCAGCATCAAATTGATTTTCTACCTCTCCACGGTAGTTGTTTTCTGGAGGGTTAGGAGGTAAGGGTTGGTATCCTTCCAGAGGAATCCCTTGCATCCTACATGATCGACGAAGACCTTTATTGTCTACATGCTCAATTTTGGATAATAACAGTACACGCTAAAAATCTAGGGCCAACTAACGAAAAGAAACAACATACACTAATAAAATATAGGAATCAAAACCAAGCAAACAAAACTTCTCTCGATGATCGTACTAGTTGGTGATGAAATCCAACGTCGCGTGATCAAGTCAAGAAGGGTCTAGGATATGGTGGAACAGTTACAATGGCGACCTACTTAACGGATTTTCACCTTGGTGAAAGCTTCCACGTAGTACTTGTGGATTTACCCTCCAAGGAGACCAAGTGAGTTTGACCAATGTCTGTTCTAGGTACAATGAGACTTCCCTTCACCGTCACCTCGTGTAAGTACCTAAATATTATGGCAACTAAGGACACCAACTCGTAGTCATCCCTTGGGCGCGTATAGTCGACAGTCCGATCCAAACATATGGGCAGGATAACAAGTCCGAAATCAACTCGAGAGGCTCCCACACATAATCGTAGGTATACCTTCAAGTGACCCCCATAATATGATCCGACCACTACAAACAGTTGAACCATGGAGGGATAATCCCCATAATTCTCCTGAATGTGACCTCGTGTGTAACCCCTGTGTGAGAGGGGGATCCCAGAAAGCCTATATGACAATTGGATTTTATCACCCTATCACAAGATTCTAATGTTTGTTTTGAAAAACTTTGGAGAGTTGTACTCACAGCCTAATCCAAAGTGCTAGTCCTAGTCTAATGTTGGTGGAAGATTCTAAAAACAAAATGTTCTAGATAAATTTTAATTAGTGATAATTTTACAGTTGTTCTTTACTCAAGGGTGTATGAAAGTGAAATTGATGGAATTGTGACTCAAATCCCCAAAAAAATGCACAAGAAAATGATAAGCAGTCATGTATTTCGATGAATGCCTATTTAAGGGAAAGAGAGAAAGTTCTTTTCATTATCAAACACTAAGATGCAACATCCTCATACAATTATTTCTCAATCAAATCCAATGGAATGCTAAAAAGTTTAGAAATGCCTTCTAATATCCAAACCAATCACTAAAATATGTCCTTTTGCTAATATGTAAATGATAATCAGATGTAAAACTTCTAATGTCAATTAGACTTCAAGATTAAACAATCAGAAGCAAACCTCACACAAACAAAAATACATTCTCGTCGTGAATAAACAAGAAAGACAAAGATAACCAAATTTGCAAACAAGAACCGAAAACCTCAAAAAAAAGAGAAATGTTGGAAAACTTACCTCAAAGATCAAATGGAAAGGTTCACAGACCTTTGGATTTCCTCACAAAAGCTTCCACTCAGTCAGGGAAATGAGGAGAAAACAACAAGTTAACTCTAGATCAGCAAAGACAAAGAGTGACTTCAAGGCAAGGAAAGAAAATGTAAAATTACCAAACAAAAGAGGATCAATTCTTAGAAAACATGGTGTTGAAGGCCAAGACCAAGATGTACTGAGAGTATGAGACTCTAAGCAAGTGCAAAAAACAAAAACTGAACTCAGAAATTGAAAACCTAGAGGATTTCTCACATAAAAGGGGTAGCACTCTAGTGTAAAGGGCACCGGAGCATTCCAACGCTCTGTGTAAGACCACTAGGGAGTGTTAATGCTCTGATAGCAAGGGTAGGGGAGCGCTCTGCTTCAAAAGTTCAGAAAATTGCCCAGAAACTCAAAAAATCAAGAAAACTTAGTCAATTAGGGTGAATAAGATGAAATAAAAAGGAAATCAATCAGATATCAGAATAAAAAAGACAGTATGGAGAAGGTCAAATGAGTGGGAAAAGGTCCAAACCAAAATCTAGGAAAGGAAACAAAAATCAGAGCTCCTCTCCAGTGGAGTCGCCAATTTCTGTTACAGGTGAATCCTCTTGCAGACAAGCAGATTCCCTGTTGGTCTCTAGAATTCTAAGGCCAAGATAGAAAATTTCTTAACATGAACACTGACATCCTTTTATATCTAATCAATCTAACATATGAAGGATAAGAAGAAATATATGTACCTTATTAACGACGTTTGTCCTTGCCAAGTCTAGGCTGAGCTTCGATCCTGAGCTCTCTGATAGGTCCTGTAGAACAAACAAAGATACAATGGACCTCCTATTCTACTGATATTAGCTCAAATATAGATCTATCTACTGAAGAAAAACTCATGTGGAACAAACATAAGTTTGAAAGAAACAAGCCAAGCATTGATATATTGATAAGAACAAGTAAAAGTACTTACAATCCTTTGATGAAGGTGCAACAACTTCTTCCAGTTCTCCTTGTCCAACCCCTTTGCTCAAGTAATCTACACTGATTTCTTTTATGACATCTCACTTATGAGATCATAAGTTTCACATCTCCATATATTTTTTGTTAATACCACTTATAGGATCATAAGTTTGGTATCAATCTCTAGTCTCTACTCCCACCATGAGGAGGCCTCCTTATATAACCTTGGAGAGGCCCAACCACTTGAGAGATATTTGGGATAAGTTGAGGATTATTTTCCTTTAGTTGAGGATATTCCCTAATATCATGCCTTGACCTTCTATTAGAATCCAACCACCTTCAGAAATTGAGGGGATTCTTCCCTGTTTTAGCTCAACAAACCAAAAATCCTCTTAGAAAAGGTAGCGCTCCCCCAAAAGGGTACAAAAAGCATTTGAGAACTCCCCCAAAGAGGCCCAATGAGTGCTGGCACTCCCTAATAGTGGGTAGGGGAGCACTTCCCTCCAAAATCCATGTTTGAGTGGTTTTTTCAGTGGCAAAAGGCTTGTACTCCTTGTCAACTAATTTCTCTTCTTCAAAAGTAGTCTTTGAAGTGTTTTAAGTGTCTTTATGATGTCATTAGAGGAACAACATAGGCAATATGGTAGTATGATGTTTGTGACACTTGCGACACTTGTGGTCAATATGCGACACTTGCGGACAATATGCAACACTTACAACACTTGTAATGACGACACTTGCGACACTATTGAAGTGAGTAATTTTGATGTGTAACAAAGAATTGGATCTATGTCATTCTTCCCATAGAGCTCTTCAATCTGCTCAAATCTGTCCCCGACAATGATGCCATTTATGTTAGCACTATGAATCACCCTCATACTATAGTGAGGATAAGCCCAATACCCATCAGTTTATGTGTCACAAGTATTTGAGTTTTGAGTGGTCAAATGGAGAAAACTGAATAATAATAGCATTCTAACTCATAAATATGGAATAACATGCACCAACCATTGAGGTATTGAATCAACTTCAGTCAATAAGTTGGAGTAAGAGTGAGTAGGAGGAATATTTAGTGAGAAAGGTGTAGAGGTCTGCTATGAACATCAGATTTTCCAGCAGCCTAGGAGGAAAAACTTAAACACAAGGTCTTCTTGGATTCAAATTTCAAGGAAGCTGAAAAAAATCATAACAATAATATAATCAAACATTTATCATAATACAGTTACAACAATCCATGTGAATCAATCAAACATGAACTCTCTCAGTATTAGAGGCAAATAAGATGGAGTAATAAAGCTGATTTAGATTAACCAAGATGTCTCAAAAACAAATACATAACCAGATAACTAGTTGTTCTCAATCAAAATATAACAATATCAGGGAGCCTAGATCAACCATTTGACCATTACAAAATATCAAAACTGAGTATATATACTCAAAATTACTGCAACTACCAGGAATGTGATCAGATCATTGCCTTCAAAGCCTTTAGTCGGCACCTGCTCTGTCAGGTTGTGTAGAACTCACTATGTCAGATGCAAGCCAGGCATAATTATGTGCTTTACAGGAAAAAATTTCCATAAGGAAGCTTGAGATCGTAAGTGTGCCTTCACGACTGCTCTTAACCTACTTTCCATTTATGGAGTGAGTTGAAGTTTCAACCACCAACTCTATGTCCATTAACTGATATCTCCTCGGGATCAAGATCGAGCCAGGTAACCAAGGGATGACTACTTGGTGCGATTAAATGAGATGCTAAATGAACATACAAACAGAGGGCCATTGGTCTGATCAAGATCTGTGGCTGGGATGATTATGCTATTTGAGGTGTATTTGTTGAATTTTACCTGTTCACCAATTATGGGATACATAAGACCTTACATGGAGTTGGTGCCAAATTTGGCGCTTTAAGAGCCTTGGACGTGGAGTAGAGGATGAGCGCCTTGTGACTTTGGCCTTGCTCCAATGTGACCTTAGGTTGTGACCTGATGCCTTATCCCAAATGGTATCTCAGGATTTCACGCTTAGGGATTCTTCACCTCCCCTACTCTAGATTTCTTGATTCCCAAGTCGACAAAATCACCCTACTCATACCGACAGTCATATCTTTTTTGCGATCGACGACTGCGATTGCTTCTTTGAAACTCCTAATCGGTCATCTTCATGCAATGGGTGTCAACCTTTCCTTCTAGAACCGCCTTCCATAAGACCTCGGGTTGTGACCTTGGGCCCACTCTCCGAGTGCTTCACGAACTTGCGTTGCAGGAAACTTGTGAATTGCTTCCAACAAACCTCTGATTCGCAAAACTGTGAATCCCTTGATCTATTTCCACGTGCCCTTCTGGATTGGACAGTCCAACTTTACTTCTCACTCCACGCTTTGGGACTCCGGGACTTTGCAATGTTTCTCATTTTAAAACTACCGGAGTAAAACTCCCGGAGTAAAACTCCCGGAGTGATAGATCTGGTGACACATGGCTCTTACTGATCAATGGCTTAGATCTATTTTGGGCCTTTGGGACTTCAGGCTTCGACCATTGATTTCGAGCCTATAAAGAGTCACTCTGAGTGTTGTGCTTTGCGCTCATGGCTGCGGCCTACAGCCCTTGACAACTTTATGTGATAACACCTTCTAGAAGGCTTCCCTATTCTTCAACATACATCACAGGCTCTATAGCATTCCTTAGTATCCTTATGTAAAGTGGGCCACCAGAGGTCAACTCTGAGAACCTTATGCATTGTTGGCTTCCTTGCATAGTGTCCTCCTGCGATGCCTTCATGTGCCTCTGCAAGGATCAATGGTCTTTCTGACTCCATAACACATCTTCTTAAGATCTCATCTGGTCCCATCTTATATAACTGTCCAACTATAAGTTGAAAATATGAAGCGTGGACTACCAATTGTTTTTTCTAAAGAACTATATACTCATGAGGTGCCATTCTCATGGATAAGAACTGGATTATCTCGATGAAGTGATCATCGATTTTCTGATAGACAACAACTGGGCATCTGGTAGTGTATCATCCAAACTGGTAGGTTCTTCACCATGTTCTAACCTAGATAAGTGGGCAGGTCTCTTATTCATTCTTCCTGGCTTGACCATGATCTCAAAGAAATACTCTTGGAATAACAGTAGCCATTTGCATATTCTTCTCCCAACACTGGCTTGTTGACTAAGTACTTCAACGCAGAATGATCGGTAAACATCTTAAAATGGCCTCCCAACAAGTAGTGTCTAAAATTCTGCATTTCATATACCATAGTTAAGCCTTCTCTTTCAGTGGTAGTATAATTCATTTAAGATGTAGAAATATTTTGAGTAGAAAAGGCTATAGGGTGGTCAATATCTTCTGCACCCGGCTGTGCTAAAACTTCTCCTAATGAAATGGATGAAGCATCGACATGAACATGGAATTCCTTACTCCAATCTAGGAAAACCAAAATAGGCGCAATGACCATTTTCTGCTTTATTGTGTCGAAGCTCTATTGGCATTCCTTTGTCCATTGAAACTTACTATCCTTCTTTAATAGATTCTCCATAGGTGTTGTTATCTATGCATACCCTTTGATAAATGTTTTGTAGTATCCAGTGTATCCCAATATAGTGTGCAACTGTCTAACTGAAGTAGGAGGAGGTAGATCAATAGTGATATCAATCTTGGAGGGATCTACCGACAAGCCATGTTTACACACAATGTGTCCTAACAATACTCCAAAAGGTGAAAAAAAAATACACTTCTTCAAGTTCAGGGCAATCTGACATTGCCTGCACTTATCTAACATTAATCTCAAACATTCAATATGATCTTTCGGTAGACTAAAAATGGTCCAGTCATCAAAGTATGCCTCCAAAAACTTATGTAAAAATTCCTAAAATGCTTCAACCACCACCCTGGAGAAGATGGTTGGTGCATTCTTCAAACCAAAAGGCATCACTATGTACTGAAAAGAACCCCATTATGTTGCAAATGTAGTCTTATGTCTGTCCTCCTTAGCAATTTTCATCTTGTGATAGCCTGAAAATCCATCTGTGAATGAGTAAACTTCCTGTCCTCCTACATTATCTAGAACTTCATCAGTAAAAGGTGTAGGGAATGGATCATGTAAACATGCATCATTTAATTTCCTTACATCTACATAGATTCTGATTTCTCTTGACTTCTTATCTTGGAACATCATAGGGATGATCCATTTAGATTCTTCAACTGGTTCTATAATTCTTGCTTCCAACATTCTATGTAATTCAATCTTAACTTTCTGCTTGTACTTGGGATTCAGTCTATAAGTCCTCTGCCTAACATGCCTTGCATCTTCTTTCAAAGGGATCTTCATTTCTCCCATGGGCTCTTTAATGACTTCATGTCTGTGAACTTGGTTGGAAACAAGTCCTGATACTCATGCAATAGTTCTATTATATTATCAATAGTAGCACCATCCCAATAGTCTCCAACATTTTCTATCCTAGGTGTTTGCTCTGTTCCAATGCTAACTTTCTTAATTTTAATAGGCTTCCCAACAAAAGGTAATTCAACCCATGGTCCTTCTATATCTTTTTGTCCTTTAGTATCTAAAATTTTCACATTCCTTGGGTCATCATCCTCATCAACATTAATATTATAACAACCCTGTAACCGTTGAAGAGGCCCAGTTCATTCATCTTCTTCTTGTTAAGAGGGTAGTTAGGTGCCTCCTCAAAGACCCTCTATCTTACAATTTGTAAAGCCTGATCTACTATGGGGTACTGACTTTAAAATAGGAATGTAGCTACAAATTTATGGGTCATACCATACCAATCTGTAGTGACTAAGTGTGGTTCTGCTTGAAGATACCAGTTGATAGGTGTAGTATCTAAGGTGTTAATGAACTTATGTACCCATTGTTCTTTAGGAATGCTACTCTAGGCTTCCTCACAACTTCCCACATGATCCTTAGGAAAACTCTAACTTGTGTATCAAACTTCACAACCTTCAACTTGTTATGAAAAGTGCACTATCAACAAGGTGTGACATTGTACCCACTCCACGATGTTTTTCTTGTGTGTTCCCCACCATCTAGTTGTTGTTTCTTTCAAGGCTTCATCTAGTGCCAACAACCTCTGTTGTACTGGTACAATTTCCTCAAATTTAAATAAAAATGTCTCTAAATTGTTCAAGACATCAAATGTAGGAATATTACTTACTTCTGTGCCCAATCCAACGAACTGCCTTAGTCAATCTAACGCACCTCCGCGTAGAGACTTCATACATTATGTTCTGCCAATTTTCCAATGCCTCTTCTGAAGCTGACGAGCATGCGCTTTCACTTCGCCAACTTTGATTTCCATCTGATGTAGGATTAATATAATTTTGTTTTCCTACTATCAGTTTATAGATGTTCTCTAGCTCATAGGCATGGTATTCTTCTCTTATAGGTTTTGTGTATCTGCGACCTTCATCTGGATCAAGAGGTGCAATGACCCTAAGGCCATCACCTTCAAATGTCATTCTTCTCTTTTTTAGGTCAACAATAGTCAAATTGTTGAAAGCCCAATCAATACCCAACAACGCAATATAAGGACAACTATCATCAACAATCTCAATCACTTTGAAGTCTGCAAATGCCCTCACTCCGTCTATGTCCACAGGGACATGCTCTAGTCTTCCAAAGGGGCTCACCACTTGTTGATTAGCCATCCTGAGCCTAATAGGAGAGTAAATCAATCTAGGTTTTCCCATCAATTCTCAAGTCTTCTTCATCATAACATTTACTTCTGATCCCAGGTTGAGGACCACATATTCCACATTGTAGTCTCCAATTTGAGCACTAAGGTGCAGTTCCTTGCTTGTCCTCCTTTTTCTGGATACTTGATTCACAAATCTATTCAACAGGAGATCTACTCTTCCAATTTCATATTGTCTTATCAGGTGTTGTAGTTCCTGCACAACTCTTTCATCTTTAATCAAATTAATACTAGTATACAAGAAGTCCACAAGTTTGCTTACCTCTTTTCCTTGTCTAGGTGTGACATACTAATCAAATGCTAGAGCCATTTCAAATTCCCTTACTTTTGGGTTGCCCTAGATGAGGAAGCATGTTCTCCTACAAATTCTCTTCTTTCTTCTTCAAAAGTATGCTTCTCTTTCCTTGGATCAAACAATGGTGCCTTCTCTACAGCTCTTCTGATCCCTGATCCATCTGTAGTCTTTCCTAGAGTCACCCTATATTATCCTGTGACAACACCTCCTCTAGTAATAAAAACGACTCTAGGTTCATCATAGTGAGGTTCAATTAATGCTATTTGGAATTCTTGGTTTCCACCTCGTCTTTCCTGAACTTTAGCTGACAATACTGGACAGTCTTCAATGCCATGCTCAAATGAATTATAGTAGCCGCAAGTAGTAAAAGGGTTCTGACAATCCCTTTCAAAATGACCTGGTTGGGCATAGTTATAGAAAATAATATGGCCTCGACCTCGAACCATGCCTTCTCCTCGTCATCTTCCTCTGAATCCACCGCGAGGGTTGAAGTTTCGTCTTCCTAAGGAATTGAACTGTGCAGTGTTCCCTTCTTGTTGTAATTCTCCTAGAATTATACATGCATCCCTTGATATTTCATGCATGATGTCATAAGCCCTACATTCCTTCTCATCATGCCCCATATATTTGCAGAATGTACAATAAATATTGGTGGGTGTCTGGACATATTTCTGCATATAATAACATTCACTAAGGCGATGTCTAGTTCTACATACCTCGTACCATGGTAAAGTAGCCTGATTCAAAGGGTCAGGGGCTCTAGAGGCCAAGTATTCATTAAATATAGGACAATGCTCTTTTTCATGGCTCTCTGCTTTATATCTGACACACCATATGTCTTCTCTTTTCTCCTTTCCTTTATCTTTATTCATGTCTTCAACCTGTAAAGATAAGCTAGTTAATTGATTCAAAATCTGAATCATACCTGGATTGGATTCTCCTACAAGGGATTCTTCTAGTTTCATGGCAATATCTAATGCCTCATCCTACGAAGCAACCTTCTATTGCATTAGAGGATATATAATGTGTGGTAGGAGGGAAACGATGAACCATTTCTTATGTTGTTCATCTGGAATCTGAAAACTTAAATGGCCTGTCAAGGTTCTAAACCTCTGATCAAATTCTCAAATAGGTTCAGTCACCTTCTGCTTGATTTCCTTCAAATTTGTAATGCACTGCAACTCTGACTTAGGATTCTTGAACTCTGCGCTCAACACAATCTTAATGTCATTTAGCGGTTTAGGTTGTACGGATCCCGTAACAAACTTCATATACCAACTCAATGCACAATCCCTCAGGGTAGTACTAAATCGATCTCTCTTAACATCTTTGTTGGTGACTTGCTTAATGCTCCATACATCTTCACATAAGAACCAGTGTTGGTCAGGATCCTCAGATCCATATCCTCTAAAAATGGGTAACCTCATTTCATCTTCCATGGATCTTCCTTGGTTTCTCAACTGAGTATGTACTAAACTGCTTGTAATAGTACTCTAAGTGATTTGGTTTCTCTGGTTACTCTGATTACTTAATGTTTCTAAAACAACATGAGGAGTAGTAATACTTACTTCGACAGTAGGCACATTACCTGAAGTTTTTGGTTCTTCTTGGCGAAGTTCCTCAGTCTCTACTTCCTCTTCCCTTGTGAACTCTGAGTAATCTTCATCTGACCTCCCTGCTTCTTCTCCACTATAGAAATATTCGTCTTGTACTAATGGCCTGTAACTCTTCTTAAATAGGTTCACAAGAGGAACCTCTCCGAATGATCTCCCACTACGTGTGTGTCCATCCTCTGCATCACTGTCGCTATATGAATCCTTGAACATTAGCTTTAAAATCCAACCAATTACTGTATCTTTAAGATATTCTTCTCATGCAACAACATCTTAATCTTCATCTTCAAAAATCATAGAACCTTTCCTCTAGGCCCCTTGAAGAAATACCTCTCTTATTGACTATATGATTCTACTCTGTCAATAGAAAACTCAGTAATGTACCCTCCAATAGTACTATCAAACCAAAGATCCACTGCCCAAGACACAATGTTGTTGAATTTATTAACATTCTCGATCAACGTCGTTGTCCAAACCATAGGTGGTCTAGGTCTGATTTCAAACTGAGTGTCTGCTAGTCTGGCTAGCCACTCATACAATTCCTTATGAACTCTTGCAAAGAAAATCTCGTTCAAGTTAGTAAAGATATACCTCCCCAACCAATCCTTTGTACTAATGTTAGGGTTCTTTTACTAAGCTACGACGAAGTCCCTCTCTTGTTCTTCTATCCAATTTTGAATCTCTGTCTTTGATGGAAACCACCTTGACATTCCCTCAAGAAGATCCCAGTCCCGACAACAGAACCATTTGTTGGCATAGGGGCAGACCTAGGGTTCAACTCTAACAATGCACCAAAATACCCTAACTATTGGCCCTTTCGACAACACCTGTGAAACAGATGAAGTCTCACCAGAAGTAGCAATAGGGGGTTTGTAGGACACAAGTGTCTACAACCAGAGGAAGTGCAAGATGATTTCATAATAACAAGGCAAGATAACCTAGGGATTCTTAACAGTATTATGCTTAGCTTCACAGAGTTAGTTATATATTATTATCTTCAACATGAACAATAACAATGCAATAAAAATATAACATATAGAAAATAACACATCATCAACCACATAGAAAAATAAGATTTTATGTGGTTCACCCTCTCGCTAGGGCTGCGTTTACATAACTGTGTTTATTGATAAAGTGGATGAAAATACACATTTATATCTATGCACGCAGCTGCAGATCCTTCTCTCTCTCTCTCCTCTCTATCCCCCAACCCTGTGGACCCAATTGCATAGTAGATATTTGCACCCAGATTAAGACCCCAAAATACAAGAATGCTCTTACTGTTGATTAAGGTTGGTTGTGATTGATGTCAACCCTTGAAGAAATCCCCGTAGCAAAAAGGTTTGGGTAATGGACCCAAGATTGTTTGATGTAAAGATGACTCATTATTGTTTTGTCATGGTTGATAAGAAGCAAATATGGATGAACTCCAAAGTGGTCCCCTTATGGTTAAAGCCCTCACGGGAAGATGCTTTGCGGAGTGAGAGAACCCATGATTAATTCTGGAATAATGAGATGAAGGACAGTGAATTTGTTAGTGAAACTATCCTAGATGGATATTTCTTTTCATGCCATTTCTGGTGGTATGTGGAACGTCACATAACTCCTCACGGTTAGAGAGTTATGACCATATGAAGTTGGAGAACCCCTCATGAGTCTTATAGAATCCCCCAAGGGTCAAAGTGCTTTGCAATATAATTTATTTTAAATGAAGAAGCCCTAAAATAAGGAAAGTGTAATGCTACATGAAGATACAAATAATAGGCAAAGCTCACTCATTAAGTACACACTTGTACGTTTTGTATATCTATTTTCTTGTGTAAAGCTTCTTGTAAATACTTATGGATACATCTGAAGTAGTGAACGCCTAAGGTAGCATGAAGGGTTGATGGTGAAATTCTTGGATTCACAAAAAACCCTATTTTCTGAGGCATACGCAGGCTGTCTGTGTATAGGGTGCGTATACATTAAAGGTATATGTGAACTGGTTGTGTATAGGGTTAGTATGCACACTGTGTTAAGAACCAAACATCAATATAGCATGGAAAAACCTCAGGAAAAGTACTCAACGCCTTGAAATTGAGATAATTTCAGATAATAAGCCTCTTCGAGGGGGCAACCTCCTTTTACCCCACTTAGAATGTTCAAGTACAAGATGATTCAAAATGAAAATGTCTCCTTGGTATATATAGGAGACTAGGA
>SNQJ01S0220922.1:0-15085 GCA_010110895.2 Picea sitchensis | reverse complement strand
TACCCGAATCTGACTGCAGTCTGAAACCCCTTTTTCTTAAGGCAAACATGAGAAAGAATAAACCAACCTTTCGACCCAGGTTGGAAAGTAGATCCTCCGTTACGAGATTTTATCCTTGTTGCTCTTGCTCCTTCCAAAAACTTCCCTGCAATCAAGACAAACTATGCATGCATATTACTGATCTATTATGGGTTAGAGATTAAACTTTAAATCAAATAACATAGATAAGACTCATGTATTGGGGCGGGGAAAAGTATCTTTTTCATTAACTCAATATGAACCAACTTACAATGGATTTACAGGAGCCGACCATGGTTCCACCCGATCTTGGTCCTGGGCTCTTCCTCTTCCTTTGTCCTCCAACTATTGTGCTTGAACTTCTCCTAAAAGCTTGAGGAAAGGCTAAAGGGTTTGGGACAATAATGGACATAACAATTTTGGCAGAGTTCTTTGCTATGATTTTTTCCTCCTTTGAATAGTACCCCTACCTCCTTTTATAGGCTAGAAGGAGCTAGGGTTTTAAATGAACTCATTATGCATATGGCGAAGAGTTCGATTCTTGACAAGCCTTTCGTGTCTGGCGGAAGCTTTCGATTTTTTTGCTGTTGTTAGGTACCCTCGCGGCGGGCTGTAAGTGGAGTTGGTTCGGATACCAGCGTGTGATGAAAGGTCGACCAGCGGTCCCCGCCCGATGTGGTTAGGAGGAGCCTGGTGCTTGTTTTAAGTGGTTTTAAAGGATTTGTTCAACATGGGTTTGGCTAGGAAGAGGCGTGAGTTGGCCCGATGCGGGGCAAACACAGTATTAGTGCATTTAAGGGTTATGGATGCCCCTATTAGTGTGGTCGGAAGAGCATCACGATGGCGAAATCGTACCAGTGCTGTCATCTTGAGATCTTTGAATGAGTGAGCCCAGGATTCAGGAATCAGGAGGTGTCGTCCACAAAAAATATCAAATGTCTCACCGAAGCGGGCCTCACCACCATGCTCGGGATGAATTAGAACCATAGCTACCAATCAAATACTGTAGATCCATGTCAAACAAATAAAGAGTAGCCGCGAACAAAACAGTAGACTACATCGAAAATGAAAGATATACATATGATATTCATCTCTCAGAAGCTGATTCGGGCTGATGGCTATACTTCAGAGCTCGAGCAGCGACTTCAAAGTCTTCTAAAACTTCGGGTGGGAGTGTAGATATGCATTCCCCACTGCCATAGGTCTTTGACGGCTCGTCGATTCTGGACTTGATAATCTTGATGAATTAGGATTTGTGAAGCTGATGATTCGAACAAAGGGCTTCGATTGGGCGTTCAAGATGGCCGAGATTATCTTGGGACAAGAGACATATTACTTGAGTGGCCATTCCGGGCTAAGTAACTTCCCTTGGACAATAGCCGACAAGTGATGGAGCTCGGGCAACATATATATTCAATCATAAGTCTCTGGCCGAGGAGACAACGAAAACTCTCCATATGTTTGGAAGAGTAACCAGCAGTGGAGGACAACCTCTATGTGAAAAGATTCCTAGATGCATCCCTAGTCTAATGAATCAAGCGAATAGATGTGCTTTATCCAAGGCTGACTCATAATGCTGCCAATAAAGAAAATACTTTTTCCCATCCTCTTTTTGGGGTATTTGATTTTTGTTGCTTTGTTGATTTGGAAAAAGAATAAAGAATAATACATTACAAAGGAGAGCGAAGTCACAAACATACAAGTTCAGGGCACAAGGGAAAAAGCGTGTTCTAGGGAATGATACCGGAAAAATCCTCCAGTGGCCAAAAGGTGTTAAGCAGCAGGCATATTTACTAGTGATGGGAAAAGGAGGATGCAAATCGGTTGATAGAACACACAATGGTAACGTCTGTCGATGTAATTTTAACGAGCCCGGAGAAGGGAAGCTGGAGATGTTTTCATATTTAGAAATTCTGAAAAATTATAAAGGAAACTCCAATTGGGGTACCTTTTTAAGTCAATAGTCTAGTGGGTTCGAAAAGGGTAAACTAGCACCAACTAGGCGATCAATTCAAAACCATTTTAACGAAAGGTGTGACGGGACAAGAATCACTTTCGGCTATTTTTCATTTTAAGATTTGAAAAAGCAACTATGGACTCCGTCGAGATGTTCTTATACGGACCGTTTCGCAGTGTGAAATAATAATGTCACTCGGCAATCTTTCAATTTTAAGGAGTACGAAAAGAGCTTAACTATGGACTCGAGGGGGTTTCTTTTAGTAGATTTAGTCCCTCGGGCGAAAAGAGATAAAAATTATGCACGAGGATACTCTTCTAAAGAATGAAATTCAATAGAGCGCTCCTTTATTCGTCACAGTTGACCCGTCAGGACGAAAAAGGGTAAATACGTCGGACGAGCGTGACTTCAGAAATTTAGGTTTGCCAATGACGAGGTCACAAGATGCTCGACCGCTTTCATGTTTAAAGTGCGAAAAAGGGCTTAAAGAGACTTGGATTAAAGGATTTCATGGACCAATTTAACGAGATATTGAAGGAACAAAGGTCACTCAACAATCTTTCATCTTTAAAAGTGCAGAAAAGGGCTTAAAGGAAGTCTCCCATAATGATTTACTTTTCTCGATTAATCGGGGCCGATGTCGAAGAAAGAATAAATGTAGTCTCGCTGGATGTTTCTTTTAGGTCTCAAAGTGAGCTTGAAAAACAACAAAGGTATCCCATGATCACCACTTTGTAGACCGATGTGATGTAAACTTAAGTAAGACCGGTAAAAGCGTGTAAAATTCTTTAAAAGGTTCCGTGTAAATCTGAATCTCTTGAGGGGAGCAATCCGCTCTGACAGTCTCCACGATGCTAGGGGGTTTGGAGATATTGATAGGTATAGTGGCGACTAGTATTAAGCCATATTTCCCTCGTATAAATTTCTGATAGCCAGCTAAGAGGTTAATGGGACCTGGTTGATCTCTAGTCATGGTGATAGTGAACTCTCCACCTCGATTCGGTGTAACTGGAAGTATGATGCAGTGATGAAGATACTTCCGCCGTTTCGTAGAACCGGTCATTTCTTCAATTATAACCCCATTCAGAAGGCAAGACTAATCTAACGAATGCAGTTGTCGACAAGAGAATCCTGAGCCCGGATAGGCTCAGGCGGATCAACTTTCTTAATGGAATGGATGGGAGTAGGCGAAGCTTCTTGAAGACAAAATGTCACGCTACTTCAGCGGCCGACAAGAGAAAAGACATGCCCGCATGCCCCATCACATCCATCATGTCTGATGGGGAAGGAATAATCCAAGGATCCTCAAAGTAATTTGTGTGGAATGACGAAACATGGAAAAATCTCAGCCTTGTGGTGGTCGATATAAACTTGACATCGCGCCCAGGAGGTGGGTAGTCGAAAGTAACCATCAAAGATGGGCACAAAACCAACTCCTATGTTGGCGACACCAGCTTGAGGATTATCAAACATGGGAACCATGGATGCCCTATACCAAAGGCACAGGTCGGCCGAAGAAAGGACAAGCGATCAATGGTCACTATCCTGTCTTCATGTGGAAACAATAAGGCGCGGAAAACTGTAGCGACCACAAATTTCATAGCATAAATCCCAGCTTCTGACCTAATAAAGTTATGTCGATGGGGGCATGCGACTACCCCTCTACTTGGCGCTTTACGGTCTTCCCCGCGAGAAGAAGGGATGATGCCATGTGGTCAAAAAAAAACGACCATCGAAAGAAGTGAGAAGAGTAGGTAATGGAGATAAAATGGGTTGTCCAATGGACTTCCAACATGCTAGCGACATAGCAAGTTGAAGCGCCCTCGTCTACCAACATGGAAGATGTTTCGTGTAAAATTTTCATGGGGTGATCCACTACTATATGAAGCAGCGTGGTAGACGAGGTTTTAAGTCAATCGTATCTAACATGATTGTTCCCGGGGTACAAGTCTTTAGCGAGGCCTAAGCGTTAACAAAGTTTTCTCTAAGCGGAGGCAACTTTGGAGGAACCAAAAGCGGACGCATAACCTGAGTGGTTTGTGATAAATTTTCCACCATAGAGTAGTTCTGGCGGCCCTTGCATTTTGGATTATATTTCGTTTGAGCGCACCTTTTTGGGATCGCGAGTCATTTATTTCTCTAGCGTATTCTCGATCGTAGAGGAATGATGGGATCTGACCTCTTCCCTTATCGGAGGCACTTGGTTTGCTATAATTAAGTGAGCTCTAATTAAGTAATGAAAGCGTTACTTTTCATCATATATACGTTCAAGAAGATGAACCATTGGAGGGTAGTTTTTAAGTAAAATTTGCCCCCTGGTACTAGCGGAGGCTTGGTTAAATTTTGCCCATGCTGAAAAAGATTAGTCAACCTGACTTATTTGTTGTTGTAGCGACAAACTTGGGCCTCCGCGAAGTGGGGGCATAGATGATGGTGGTCTTCCGCACATAGGTTGCATGGATACCTCGCCCTCTTCTTTTCAGTGAATTGCCCTCGGCAGTTGGTTGTTTTATCCCCCTTACTCTTCTTCGTTGTTTTCTTCCCGCCGAGGATCTTTGGTTGGCCTTTGTTTGAGTAGATGCGCGGAGTGTACTTCCGGCATTTGAGTAGGAGGAGCAGCCAAAGCGGTATTCTGGCTGGCAGCCCGGTGTTGGATGGATAAGCGCATTGTTTTGTCAACGGTACTTTCAGCCGGAAGGCTTAATTTGTGCCGAACCCAATATACCATCGGCATGTGGTCGACTCTCTGTCTGATTTTGTCCGAATCGATCGTGGTGCATCCGGCGAGATGTTGTACAATAGATCGGACTGAGAATAGATAAGCTCCAGCTGTTGAGCTCTCGCTTATTAACTTCTTCCTCAGAAAACCCACGAAGTTCGCGACATCTTTGGATAAGCTGCGCGAACTAAAGACTTAAGGAACCACTCTGGTAAGTGTTGGTGGGCCGGGTACCTTGATAAGACTCTTTGTCGTCACTCTTGAATATGATCGAGAGAGATAGTGCGGCGGCGTGCGCCGAAATTGGCTAGCAATACGTATTGATGCATTGTCATCGCAGTGGCGGAAATGGTTAAGGAAAGCCATAGCCGGTTAGCAAAAAAGGAATATCGTGGCGGTCAAGCTCTATGTACCATTTGGCGACACTCCCAATAAGAGTGCGATATAAATAGTTAAATCAATCAGATCGACCGTAGAGGCCAGCAGCGGATAAATTGACAGATGGGATCATTCAGCAACCGTGTTAAATCCGGCAAATTTAATGTTGCCAAGAAATGATTTAGGATTTATGCCGATAGCGGGATAAAAAGGGTCACAGGGTTTGGCGGCACGGGTTGCGAGGAAAAGTTGGGTTGTTGGCGAGGTTTCTGGTAAACACCATGGCGCCGACCAAATGGGGAGTTTGCATTGAGGAGACATCATTTGCTGATTCCCATAGGACATAGGATGTTGGGCGTTAATCGTATTTGAGGGACTTTGGGGAAGGATTCCCCCATGCCAGTCATGTGGGGAGAGGCATAGAAGCTGGTCCGGGGTTCCATTGATCGTGAAAAGAATTACCCCAGCGACATTCGTGGGCGGTATTGGATCCCTTGTCCTTGAGTTATAAGGTCTGAGTATATGTGCTAACTTGAGAATAGTACCATATGCGGATGAAACGTCAAAGATGGAATGTGCCCACGATGGGAAAGCGGCGGATCTTGAGGAGTGTTATTACCGTCCCGTTCCAAACCAAGCGGTAGCCGAACCTACATTTGGGATTTTCCAAGTGTTCATGACTCAGGCTCCAAATGAACTTACAATGTTTGTAGGCTGCCAATGACTGGCGATCACGGACCATAGAAGTGAAGGGGGCGAAGGAGGGATGTGACCTCCGGCATAAGGAAATGCGTTGAGGACATGAGTGCTTGAGTTAACCTTGGAAGCGTTTGAGCTTCTATCTGAACCCAAAGTCACGTGAAATGGAAAGAGTAGTGCAGAAAAATTACACGAACTAGGCATACGGTATGAAAAGGGAGGGCGTTGGTCGCTACTAGATTGAACATGGATTGCGTGACGCGCGATAGATGAGATGGTCCAGCGTGCGGCGTAGTTCGCGGCCCGAGATATAAGTGGCACGAACCGTCGACCAAAGGCAAGTTGGAGAAACTTCTCACAGTGGTAGCGATGATAGGAATGGAAGGTCGCCAGTTGAAATGATTTGTTTATAAGCTGGGTTAGGCGTGATGGCGTTAGTAAAGGTGGCACAATAATGTCGGCCCAAAATGGCGTTTGAGGTTTCAATCAAGATTGGCGTTGATTCCTCGGGGGTTGATGGGATGAAAGCCCGGTTGTAATGCAAAGATGGTATAACTTTAGCCTGAAGTGGTGGCCGGGGGTGGCTCCGGATAACGGGCTGAGCCCGAAGCCGTGACCGGCGAACTCGATCTATCCCAGCGTGAAGATTCCGACATGCTAAAAGGTATTCTACCGCAATTAAGCGGTAACACACTAAAGCCCCTGAAGATAAATCAAAGCAAGCACTATATTAGTAGGAAAACGGTTACAACAACCAGCACTAGAGTACGCCGGTTACGGGTACCTTTCCCGAATCACGGAAGCACCCTCGGTCTACTACCAGCGTTGGTCGATGTGAATCTGGTACCCGCGGTATACTTGAGTCACCTTTGCCGTGTATGTCCCTAGAAAGGCGTAGGCAACTAATTTGCCAGCAAGTGAACATCTCTGGTGAAGGTACAATCCGTACGGTCGGGTAGACCACAATAGAAGTAATTATCAAGCGAAACTTTATCAGAGTATGGGCAATGTTCGGAGAACTATTTGCAGGGCCTGAGCAGTTGAGACCCATGAAACTCCGTGGAAAAATGCTAACGAAGCGGAATCGCCAGATCCTCTATATGTGTTCTTCACCACGTTCGGTCCAGCTTTGTTGGGGTTATCTCCGCTGCCTTTTTTTACACGACCTCGTGTTTAGCCTATGTTTTAGAGGGGGGTCCTGAATAAACTTTCAATGCTTGAACTTCTACGCTCCCTAATAGCGGTTTCAATGTTTGGTTTGGTAACTTGGAAGTACTCTCCAAAACCTATTCCAAGGCCTATCCTAAACTATTGTATTGCACCCTATAAGCAGAAAAATCTACTTGATTTTATTTAGCGTTGCTTTTAATGGGATTTTAAATCTCAAGGTGCTGAAGTGAAACCCGTGAATTATTAAAAAGACTCAAAGCAAAATGCAATGCTTAGAAACAAACTTTTCTACAATGCAAAACCGGTAACTTTTCAATGAAAAGACTCCTTTCACGAGATTACTAAGGTTTTATCAGAGTAAATGAAGGATTTTCTTTCGGATCTGTGAGCTACTTATACTAGATGCTTGCCAAAAACTTATGCAACTAGACTTCTTTCCAAATCTTACCGACGCAACAACACAATCCTCAAATCAAGAAGAAAATAGCAACAAGGGAAAAATGATGATGACAAGACCAAAACCAAGAGAAAGAAAAGAAAACTATGGCTTAAAGCGCGGATATGAAATAAGTCGAGCACAAAATCAAAAGCAATCAAGAGCACTAATTCAACGCGCACAAAACCATAAAACCAATATTTTTTATTTTGTTTTTTCTTTGTCTTTTCTATCAAAAATCCAAATAACAAAGCAAGCTAAAGGAGAAATGCCCTAACACCTTGGTATGTAGCCCCTGACTCTAAAACTCTGAGAGGAGCTCTTCTCACTGCAGGAGGGGATGACTGCTCCACCCAAGCTGAAAAGTTACCAGTCAAGCCCGTGACTGTTACCAATACAGCACGCGTGTATCTGTGTGTTGTTCCAATACAGGGCGCGGGTATACGCGTTCTAAGCTTAAGCAGGCTGCGGGTATGTCCAAGTACTGAGAAGAAAATGATACACAGGCAATCTAGTCCTGAATGAGGCTTCTGGTATTGACAACCTGAGTCTCTAAAAGGCTTAGATGATATCACTTTAACAGAAAAAACAAGTTGCAAAAAGAAAAAGCAATGTGAAAACACACAACAGAAAGAAGCGAACACAAGACAATAAGTAATCCAAGACCCGGAAAGGATCCGAGAATCCCACGAAGATAAACTACGGCAGGAAGGAGGCCTCTCTCTAGCTTCACGAAAACTACCGCGCTACTATAGCACTGGATACCCATCTTGTAGGCGATTAGGGCCGGGTTACCATATGCGAGGGCCTCTTGTAATTACGGGTACCTCGTGTGTCCAGACTAAATGTCAACCGTCCCGGTCAAAAGGAAAACTGGTATTACGGTGGCCGGGTTCCTGCTAGATTACAGCTATGAGAAAACAAAATAGCGAAAGAAAATAAGCTCTAGCCAGTCTACCCAAAGATCTTTAACCAAATCCGAAACCCCTAAGAGTAAAATATCCCGGTGGAGTCTGCCAATTACTGTTGTGGGGTATTCTACCCTACGGACTAACAATCAGGGCTCTCTAAGCTTGCATGCAGATCATGACCCTTTCCTAAGCTACTTTTAACCTCCTACCCGAATCTAAAACCCCTTTTCTTAGGCAAACATGAAGAAGAATAAACCAACCTTTTTTACGTGGTTGAAGAGTAGATCCTCCGTTGACTTTTATCCCTTATTTCTTCTTTATCCTTCAAAAAGCTTCCCACCTGCAATCAAACAGTACTATGCATGCATTCTACTGATATATTATAGGGTTAGAGATTAAGCACAAATCAAATAACATAGATAAGACTCATGTATTGGAGACGGGAAAAGTATCTTTTCATTAACCTCAATATGAACCAAATTACAATGATTTACGAGGCCGTACCATTCTGATCGATCTGGGCTCTTCCTCTTCTTTGTCCTCCAACTGCGTGGCTTGAATTCTCCTGAAAGCTTGAGGAAGGCTAAGGGTTGGGACAATAATGGACAACTTAATTTTGGCGGAGTTTCTTTGCTATGATTTTCCTCCTTTTGAATATTACCCCTACCCTCCTTTTATAGGCTAGAAAGGAGCTAGGGTTTTTAAACGAACTCTACGACCATGCATGGCGAAAGTTCGGTTCTTGATAAAAACCGTGTCGTGGCTTTCTGATTTTTTGCTGTTAGGTACCAGCGAGAACGTAGATGGGTTAACCCATGGATACGCGTCGCGATGAAAGAGTCATTAGCGGTCCTTAAGTGCCCGATGTGAGTTAGAGACGCAGTTGCTTGTTTTAAGTGTTTTCAGGATTTGTTCCAGCATGGCTTTTTGGCTAGGAAGAGCCATGGGTTGGTCTGATGCCGGTAAACACATTGTAGTGCATTTTAGGGTTATAGCAGTCTGTCTATCATGGATAGACTGTGACAATGTGGAGGTTGGGAGCAACTTGCTTGTGGTGCTAGTACTTCATGGTGTTACTTCTTGCATATTACTTATTGTTTTTGTGGAGCTACCTAGGCCTTCAAGCAACATTAACATGATTGGGGAATCATACACTCTTGGTGATGGAGCCCCGAGGTTTTGCATGTGTATTATACTTTCATAATGATATTAAAACAATAGGCGCTCATCTCCTTGGCATATTTGGAGCACCTTGGGGGTTTGATGAGGTTTTCATGATGATGTGCTATTGGAATCTTGTTGTTATAACCCTATAAATTATAGGATCAGCTTGTGATTACAATTTTGTTTTCCTTTAGTGTTTTGACTTGCAGATATTGGTGCATTCTACAAAAGAAAAAGAAAGAAAAAAAAGAAAGAAAAGAAAAGAAAAGAGAAAAGAAAAAGAAAAAGAAAAGAAAATAAATGAGAAAAACAAAAAAGGGCATAAAGAAAAAGGATAAAAGCCCATGAATTGATAATGACTTGATCCATACAATTTAAACATGGCCTAGTCTTTTAAATTTAAGTATTTAGGATTAGTGAATAAGCTTGACTATAATGTCTAATCTTAACCAAGTAAATTAAGTTAGCTAGTGAATAAGAATTTGATCAAACGATCTAATCTTGGTCAAATAACAGTGAAATATTTTCTTAATAGCGATTTAAGACGGGTTAAGATATTAGCGAGTGGAATTGCAGCTTGCATAGGACTTGTTTTGTCATTAATGTCAAACTTTTAAAATACTAAAAGGACAGGCGTGGATCAGTTTGCACAACCTCAGCGTGGATCAGTTTGCATAGGCAAAACTTGAATTTCGGAGATTGTCAATTTCAGAGATCGTCACTCCAGGAGTTTCTATTTCGGGATTCCAGGAGTTTATATTTTGGGATTTTTGCATGGTAAGAAAAACTCCAACATCATGAAGTCCAGATAATGAAATGCGAAAGGGACACACATCACATGATTAGGGTTTCTATTTTTGGGATTTAGGAATTTCTATTTCAAGGATTTTTGCATGGTAAGCAAAATTCAACATCTACGAAGTTCCGTCATCCATCAGATCCATCCGTCCATTCTCCATCCATCCATCCATATCCATCCATCCATCCTCATTCCATTCCATCCATCCATCCTCCATCCATCCATCCATCCATCCACTCCTCCATCCATCCATCCACTCATTCATTCCGTCCATCCTTCCTCCGTCCCTGTCCATTCCTTCCATTCCTTCCATTCCTTCCATCCATCCATCCATTCCATCCATCCATCCATCCATCCTTCCATCCATCCGTCCGTCCATCCATCCTTTCCATTCCATCCATTTCCTTCCATCCATTCCATCCATCATCCATCCTGTCCATCCATCCATCCATCCATCCATCCATCCATCCTCCATCCATCCATCCATCCTCCATTTCCATGATCCATCCATCCTTTCCTTCCGTCCATCCATCCATTCCATCCCTCCATCCATTCCTCCATCCCTCCATTCCTCCATCCGGCCATCCTTCCATCCTCCTTCCATTTCCATTCCCTCCATTCCTTCCATCCATCTTTCCTCCTCCATTCCTCCTTCCTCCATCCTCCTCCTTATCTTCCATCCGTCCGTCCATCCATCCATCCATCCTTCCATCCTTCCGTCATCCTCCATCCATCCGTCCATTCGTCCTGTCCATCCTCCGTCCATTCCTTCTTCTTTCCATCCTTCCTTCCTTCTTTGTCCTCCATTCCATCGTCCTCCATCCATTTCCATTCCGTCCATTCCATCCTTTCATCCACTTCATCCCTCGTCCGGGTCAGTCCATCCGTCCGGCCTCCGGTCTCCTTCCATTCCTTCCATTCCATCCACTCCATTCCATTCCATCCTCCATTCCATTCCATTCCATCCATTCCATCCCTTCCGTCATCCATCCTTCCATCCATCCATCCATCCATCCATCCTCCATCCATCCTTCCATGTCCATTCCATCCATCCATCCATCCATCCATCCATCCTTCCGTCCATCCATTCCGTCCATTCCATCCATTCCATCCATCCATTTCCATCCTTTTGTCCATTCCTTTCCATCCTCCATCCATTTCATCCATCCATTCCATCCATCCATCCATTCCATCCTCCATTCCTTCCATCCATCCTCCTCCATCGTCCATTCCTCCATCCATCCACTCCATCCTCCATCCATCCATTCCTTCATCCGTCCATCCATCCATCCTCCATTCCTCCACCCACCATTCCTTCCTTCCTCCATCCATTCCTTCCGGTCCGTCCTTCGTCCGTCCATCCATCCATCCATTCGCCAACCATCCATCCATCCATCCTCCGTCCGATCCGGCTTTCCATTCCATCCATCCATTCCATCCATCCTTCCTTCCATTCCATCCATCCTCCATTCCATTCCTTCCATTCCATTCCTTCCATTCCATTCCACCCATTCCTCCATCCATGTCCATTCCTCCATCAGTCCATTTCATTTCCATTCTTTCGAATCTATTTCATTATCCACTCTAGAGGAAGAATACATTCTTTTTGCTACTTGTTGCACTCAGGTCTTATGGATGATACAAATTCTTGCGATTTGAAGGTAACCTAGCGATCTATTCCAATTCATTGTGATAACACCGATTATAAGTGTCTCCAAGAATCTGTTCTTCATTACAAAACTAATATTCCTATAAGTATCATTTTCTCAGACAAGTATCCAAAGCGAAATTGTTCAAAGCCCCGAACTATACCCTCTCTGAGAACAAATTGCTGATATTTTCCTGCTAAACCATTAGCTGCGACCCTTTTGGATATCTTCGTCAAAGGCTGGGGTTTAAACTCTTGTGTCTAATATGTGCACACGGTCAAAGGGAGTGCTTATTGAATATCGATTGAATTTCCTAAATGCTTATAGATGGCGGTATGTTGCGCAACAAGATCCCGGTGGAAGAATGTTTCTTCTTTGACATTGATGTCAAAGGGAAAAGTCGAGTTTGAAATGTTTGGGAACAGATTCGAACCTGATTGTTTAAATCTTGAGAGGAGAAAATGTTCGAGACGATTCATTTGATTGTGGCGAATCTGAAGGAAGTAAGATAGTTGAATCTGAGAGGAAGTTGAGTCTGAATGCAAAGTGTTGCCATCAATGCCAAAGGGGTGTTGGCAAATTCAGTTAACAAAACTTTCATCGTATACTTGTCATTGATGGAAAATACGGTTGTGTAGTTGCAGTATTAGCAATAAAATGAATAGCAGCGCAGCTATAATCGGGAGGAGAAGAGTCATTGATCGTTGGATCCCATTCAAATTTTCGGAAAGGCCGACATTAAAATCGGATATGCCCGAGAGAGATAAGCCATCGGAGAATCGGTCGGGACTTTGAAATGTCAATTCTCGACAAAACCCCAAAAGGAAATGGCGATGTCGCGATTTACGCCAATTGTCGCGGTAAGATTAAAGCAAGCAGAGATATGGACGTTGATTTTTCTCATCGGAGATCGGGAATCGGAGTTTCACGAGTCACCGTGAATATGTTTCGCGAAATCCCACAAAATCCGCGATATCTTTGATTCGCGATGTAATCCGCGAAGGCCGTTGGATAAGTGCTGCGGACCGTTGATCCACGGCGGGCGGCTGGAGGGTACTCGGGAATCGGCACTTTGCAATTTCAAAATCTCTTGACATCAAGAACTCCGAAATCGCGGCTTAGCGATGCGATTCATCGTGGCATTGAGCAAGATTGCGGCCCGAACCGTTGATCAACTCACGACTGACGGCGTCGTAAAGGACATATGGCACAACCGGGGAATAGCGGTGCTTCGGAGTAAGATTCAACGCCGAACATGAAAGTCCACGAATCGAGTGACGCGATGGCGATATCAACATGTCAAACCATGTGACATGGCCGGTATCGGCGTCCGGGGACTTTAAGAAATGACAAAGTCATGACGCCGAAAGTCTCAAAAATCCCGGAGGATGGACCCAAAATCCCATCGAGGATAGATTAACCGAATCAAGGGCGTTGTCGGCATTTTGTTCGCCAATGGGGATCCAGATTGACAAAGTTTTGTGCAAATCGAATAGTGATCCAGCGAAACCCGATGAAGTAGAGGCGGCTGTCGGTGTAAATCGATATTTGGGCGATCGGGGAATCCCATGGATTTGTATGCATGGGCATCATAAACCAGCAGCCCGATGAGTGGGGGCCCGGTTGTCGATGTAGCGGGCGTCGGTATTTGGTGATCGGGGAATCCCATGGTTGTATGCATGGAGGCATCAAAAACCGAAATGTAGCGAGTAAGATTGTGGTCATGGAGTAATGGTCATATGGACCCAGAGACCAGCGTGTGGAAAAGGGCTCATCAAAATACGAGGATTCAAGAGGGCCAGTGACTCGGCCGGTAAAACTGAGCAAGCCCGAAGGTATGGTAACTTGATCACATGATAGCTAGTCACATGGACCATTATGTAGCAAGAAGGGGCTAAAACTTCGGAAAAGAACTTTATCGAGGATGAGGAAGAATCGGGGTTCGAGGTACATATTACCGCATCTCGTGCGAGAATGCTGAATTCGCGATGAAGTGAAATCCCGATGGGATCTGAACCGTGGATCAAACATTGATCGGAGGATTGCTGTTGTCCCTCACATAATTGCCTTGATTATGAATCGTTAAAGAAAGCGGATTGATAGCCGAAACAAATTAGTTAGCGTTTCGATTTCCAAGACAGATGTCGCTTGTATTATCTATTTGAAGGAAGTGGAATTGTCAAGGAGGTATTGTATAAAAGAAAATGAAGCGGTGAACCGGGTTGAGTAGATACGAGATTGAAAAATGAGAAAATGGTAAAGAAAAATGAGGAGGCATAGCGAAATGAAGAAATGTCTTGACGAGATGAAATGCAGAAGCGAGCGAGAGAAAAATAGCGGACATAATAGAAGCGAGCAGAATGGCGGAAAAGGTGATCTTGAGGCAGGGCATGTAAACAAACAAAGAAAGAAAAATTGCGAGCGGTTTGTTGAAGATGAGATGAAGATTAATTATGAACTTGAGTTGCTCGAGTAGTTGTTTATTATTCGTTATTAATTATAAATTAGGGAGGTTGGGAGTTTCTTGGGAGGACTTTTGTCCTCGAAGTTTCAAGTGGCTTCTTGAACCGCGAGGAAGTTGTAACTGTCAGTTTCTTGACGAAGAAACTAGAATTGTGATTAACGGTGCTAGGGAGAAACGGTGTTCTCTGCGATTGCTCTGATTGGACCACATTAGCTGGAAGTTGAATGCTTCCATCCGGTTGGTCTTTGGAACTTCCGGGAAGTTGGAGTGCTTCCATCCGGTTAGTGTTTGGAATACTGGGGAGTTGGTGCTTCCTTCTAGTGGGTGCTAGAGAACTAGAGTTGGAGCTCTCAAACAAGTTCTAGCTTGTAAAACAGAGGTATCAACCTCACATTGAGTTAGTGCTCAATTGCAAATGATGTCTGGCTGAAAAAGACACTTACTATCATTTCGAAGAAGAAGGGTTTTCTCCCTTTATGGGTTTCCTCGTGAAAATGCTGTCTTTGTGTGTACTTTATGTGTGTGACTGATGTTCTTTATTTTTAATATTCATATGTTGTATATTGTTTATGACCACATGAAGAGATTAACAATGTTTAATAAGTATAAAATTGTTAATCTCACATACAACTGGTCACCTGATTGTTTGAAGTATTTCCAGCAAAATTACCTGTAAAGTCGTCGGAAAGGCAAAGAAAATGGGGTTCAACTTGATCTAGAA
>SNQJ01S0220921.1:0-15085 GCA_010110895.2 Picea sitchensis | reverse complement strand
TTTTTGTTCTCTATTAATAATAAAAAATGCATGCCAAGCACTAAACACACATTAAGTCTATTTTGCTTTAAAGACATTGCATGATTGAAAATATGACTACTAAATTTACACCTTATATGAACTAGCCAAGGTTGTGAGCAAATAAAACTATGAACTTATTAGAATACCATGTCTATGCCAACAATGCCATTTATTCCCATGACACATTAATATTAGGAGGTTTTAAGTAGAAATCTGAATAGTTTTTCCCAACTAATTTCAATAAATAAAGAATGGATACATTGTATAGAAAGTACAAAGAATAATATTAAGTTTGGTTCACTAAAAATACACATTATTCCTTAGGAAAAAAACCAAATAAAATGGATTTTTCATTCTTTGAACATAACGACTTTGAATATAATGACATGAACAAACATCCTAAATTGTACCATGCAAAGTCTTCCTAAATCCATATGAAATTGTTTTGAAAAAATCCATAGGAAATTGTCAAAACAATTGCAATGTTTAAACAAGATATTTAAAATACATGTTTAATATAGAGGTCATTTCAATAAGTTATTCAACCACTTCTAATAGTTGCATTACCTCTAGACAATTACACCTAGTACATAAGAAAAATCACATTAGCAAATGGGATAACTACATTGAACCTTTCTTTCTAATTCACAAAACATTAGAGCAAAAGGAAATACCAATTCGATTGTAAAATACAATGTTAACATTGAGAGTAGCATGACAACTTACCAATGTAACAAATTGAGATGAGAAGATTGTAAGTGTAGTGTCTAGTAACATGTAAATGAATAGGGAAAGGGAATAACAACATACCTAATAATAATAACATAAATTCCAATATGCCAATGGTCATGTCCACAATTTATCAAGAGAGGAATAATAGAATTCTCACCAAGAACAAATGTACTTCTTGGGTCAAATAATCCATGAGAATTATGCCATTTTCAAATAACGTTGACACTGACTAGAAGAAAACGTATGCAATCGGAAACAATGCACCCTCATTAGTTGTGAATGTAGTTGTTTGGAGTCATATGTACGGGTAATCAATCCTAAAAAAAAACATGTTTAGTTTGTGCAACCCACACACAAAGGAAAACCAATGTCCACGACAAACCAAAAGAACACTATGAATCCACTATAACATTCACCTCATCTCATTCCACCCTTGCAAATAAGAAACCAATGCACAATCCTTTCTCATTAACGAGGAATAATATGAGTTAAAAATAATGAAAAACAAATGGTAGCAATGGAAACACAACCTAGAAAACAACACTATCCATGAAACCAAATATAGTAGTGGCAACATAAACCAAAAGAGAACAACCTATAAGAAATTGATCCAACCACATAAAAGGTATTCTTCAATGAAAGAGACCGAGGAAACCCCACAACCAATAAATGACACCATTCCTTCTAACCATCCTGCATGCTCATCACATGCTCTCTATAGACTAATACCTAGATGAAGTTGGCAAACCCAATGACCACCATAGGGACAAGACACCCATGTTTGGTTTAATCCAACAACCAGAATAACATAAAAAAACTAAGGAATGAGTGAGGAATTCACACTCACATGTCATGTGGGAAATCCCATGAAGATGTGTCACAACTTATAGAAAGGATGTGTGAAGATTTGATGAAATCAAACTCTCGTTAAGAAATTATACAATCTCTCAATAGAGAATTGAAATAAACAACAACTTTTGGTCAAAACAATCTTTCAATCAAGAGTTTAAGACCTAAAATATATAATTTGAGAATTGAAAACACATCAACTCTTCCTAAGAGTTGAATTTCAAGTTATTGGTTAAAAGATATGACTCGATAAAGAGAGTTAAATCAATGTAAATAATTTCACTTACTACATTTTTATAAAGTTTCAACTTCCATAGGTTTTCACACTTACAAATTCTAAAAAAAAAAGAATGGGGCCTTAAACAATTAAATTCCTCATTGAATTTAGTTTCTCTACATATAAGTTTTTTGAATTTTCATTATGATTATATATTTTTTATTATTTATTTCTAAAACTAATATACATATGTAATTTTCATTAATTAAGATAATTAAGATAGACCAAAAAAAACAAATCTTTATCTACAAATTTATAGTAAAACAAAAATAGAAAAAATCATAATTCAATCTAGCAATGTTTTCTCTCAAAAATGTTATTCATGTTTTTTTAAAGTATTATAAAGAAACATTATGCACAGAAAATGGTACTAATAAAATAGTTATGTTTTTAATTAATTTAACTATAAAAAAATTATAAAATATTATTTATTACTATATATATATAAAAGAACCACCATAAATAATGATGAAAAAAATATATAAGAACCACCATAATGATGAAATTGTAATTTAATATATCTCTAAACTAGAGATACTGATTTTCATCTCAATCGAATGTTAGGTGACTATATTCTGTATAAACTATATTCATGAAAATCTATAAAGAAAATCTATATTTTATGCCAAAAACAAAATATATATTTTATACCAAAAAACATTGTGGCACATGTTTACATATTATCATTTACTATTATATATATATATAATATAAATATAAATAATTTTTAATTATTAAACATTATTTTTTTAAAATAACAATAAATAATAAATAAAAAGATAGCATTTAATGTTTTACCATTTTTCATTTTACACTATATTAAAATTCTAAAAAAAAATATATGAACGTTGATCTCTTATGAATTTGAGATTATTCATTACCCAAAAATCAATCAAAAACTATAAAACATATTCATAAAACTACCTATATAAAAAAAATAATGAATATAAACCCTCACCGAAAAGTAGAAGCAATGAAAACAACCGCGCAAAAAAAACCATCCAAATAAAGAGACCTAGCACACCAACCGCCATCCTCCATATACCATTGCAAAAACAGAGTACACGATAAACAATGAGGGAGTGATTAAACCGAGAAGATCATCAACAATAGTGGCATCGGTGAGAGAAAACAAGCATCCACCACCACCCTATAACTGCCCCCAACTTATTTTCATTTTTTTATTATTTTTTATTTTATTTTTATTTATTTTTAAATAATTATGTAATATCAAATTAAATACCAATTTAATTTAATTGTCAAACAAATTTTAGATAATTAATTAATACATTTAAATAATAATATTTATGTTTAAAATAGTCCATTGGATGTAGCTTGGATGGTTAGGAGGAATGATTGTTATCCTCTTCACCTAGGTTCAATTCCTTGTGAGTGACATATTGTGTCTTTAAATGGGTCTATAAGAGGTTCTTGTTGTTGAGCTCCCACTATTATGAAAATATCACACAAGATTAGCTTGGATGATATTTATTAAAAACGTGTATCACAATTATAAGTTAACCTCCATGTAATGAAGTAGAAGTGATTTGGAATGGATCATTATATAAATTTTCATCTATATTGGTACTTTCTTGGTGGAAAAGTTGGAGGAATTGATTTGCAAATCCTATTTTAGGGGCAGATACTAGTTTGGTGATTTGGGCTAATAACCTTCCAAAGTTAGTTTGAGGCATGAAACAACACTTTTGGGGTCAAAAATTTCCAAGCATAGCTCCAACCCCCCAATGCAATTTTACACACTAAAAGCTTTCCAATGGTCTAAAAATCATCTCAATAGAAGTTTGTATGTGGAAGTTATGACCCCTACATGTCGACCTACCTTGTTGACCACCATGATACCAAGCACATGCCATGTCATCCCCCATTACTCATACATGTGGGGCTACTCATGAGTGTAATTTCAAGAAGATTCTATATGTTCCAAATCCTTAACACTAATTGAGGGTTGAGGTATACAAAAACCCTAACCCTAACCCTATATGACTATCAAGCTATGTTAAATACTAGACTACTAGGAAGAGAAGGGGTTCCATTCATTTTTTATTTTTATTGTTTCATAGTTGAGAAAATGATCTAGAAGTGTGATATTGAAGCATAACATAGGAGGTAGAAGATTTTGTAGTATCCATTCAAGCCATAGTATCCATGGAAAATCCATAGTGAGTGCTAGTATCCATGGAAAATCCATACTGAGTGCCCCTTTTTGTGTACATGCATTTCATAATTAATAAAAAGAGAGTAGAGAATAGGCTTCAACTTCTAGTTGGGTTTTCTCCTGTATTAGTTTTCTTAGGTCACATCATGTGTTCATTTGTGTGGGTGGTGTGTTCTTTTTCATGTTATTTCATTTTGGATTTCAATTATTTCCATCAATTTTACCACTTATTTAGTAATAAAAAATCTAATATCTATGGTGATAAATTACATATAATGAAACATTTCATAATACTTTAAGATATATTGTAATAAATTGTTCCAATGGAATATCCATGATAGTTTGAAGATCATAGAACTATGTTTTCTTGTGATTTTTTCGTCTGAATTCTTTCTCAATTCTCTCTTAAACTTTCGCAATCCAGAAAACAAGTGAAAGATGGCACTGTAACATGATAACAACAATCTGATTACACAACTTTATGAATAAGTGAAAAGATCCTTAATAATGTCTTTAACAAAGTGCCATTTTGGGTTTGACTCCTAAATGTGTTTCTTTATTTTTAGGATTTAATAGCTCCTAAGGAAATTATTAATATTTTGGATAAAGACATCTCACAGGAAGGACCGACGCCGGATGGGGTGTCATCGGGATCAACGAGCGCATGGATAGATGGGAGGACACCTGGCCACAACCCGCACCACATTGTGTCACCGCAACCCACACTCACTCCAGGAATTTAATCCATGCATTTATCATTACGATCGACGCACCCACACATTCATTTTCACATAGAGAAGTTGATGTTAATGGAACTCTAGCTCGCAGGGGTGGTAAATGTAATGGGTTGGATGCCTAACCAGTCCCATCATTTTCCCAGGATCAATGGTTCTTGGCTTGCGATAGTGAAACTCATGGCTCATTCAGACTATCTGCATCTGCCTCCCGCTCCTCGCAGTCACCCACAAGTATGTATTTCTCTTTGGCTCTGGTTCAATATTTTTCCTCTACTCTACCTCTGCTTCGAGATCTTTCCCCAACTCCTAATGTGGTTCGATCCCTCCCCTCTCCACCTGGTCATAGTCTTGATGCCTCGCCAACGAGGTAATTCAAAGCGTGGGGCATCTTGGTATGAAGAGTGAGGTCGATGTTCGAGGGGTCGTGGCAGGAAAGCTCCTCAGAAATTTCCTTAGGATTTTTTCCATGTCTCCACTACAGAACTCCCCCATGACACTGTTTGCGCCTCCTCTCTGGAACACCCTCCTCACGGTGCCACCACTCCAAAAATACCTCCTTTATCCTCTCCATTTTCTTGCTGAGTCGAGTGGTTCGATAACTTTGGCAATTCTCTCGGCTTTGCTCCTAAGCTTAGCCCAGAGTCGCCTCCCATCCACCAGCCTCCACCCTAATCTTCTCCTCCCTCCACTCCCCCTAGCCTGACCACCCATCTCTCATATTCCTCCTCCCCTGNAGATGGGTTCACCGTGAGGAGCTTCTGGAGTTGTTTCTTCGGGATCTCCAACATACCATCCTAGACACAGGGATTCTGGGTAAAGACACTATGCAAGACCAAAGGGAATAACAAAGGCCCGAACTCATCTCTAGATTATCCCACCTTTGTTAGGTCTCTTGATTTTTTATGTTTCCAGACAATTTAGTTTACTGGGTTCCATCCCTGCATGGAACCCTAGCTCTAGGCTTAGCACTGTTTTTGTTTTTTGAAGTTTTAGAAAATTGCATGGACAATTGGAAACTCCACGACCATGTGGCAACATTGGTTTCCCACTAGGGCGATGTTGCCATGGTCTCTCAGGATATTCCAACATCTGTAACTTTTTCTCTTTAGCAGGATTCAATATATTCTCCTAACTTACAAAAAAATTTTTTTGGACAATTACATTCAAGCATACTAGATCAAATTAAACTATGTGTATTCACATAACCTAAATATGTATCGAGATTGACATCGGTAAAGGCCTAGAAAATAAGATGTTATTATAGCGGGGTAATTTTCAATGGGTTTAGACTATGGATTATGAGAATATGACATTTGAATGTCGACTTTATGAACAACCAGAGCATCGAGCTACATTTCTTTTCATCAGGCACAAGGTGCAAAGGACATAAACATACATTGAAAATATGGCAAGAATGTGATCCACATCGACACGATATAGAATATTGTAACAACATAAATTAGAAATCTATAGTTCTATAGATGGAGAACACTAATTTTCTAGAAGTGATCAATGAAGACATAGAAGATGGCACGGATCCCTTGTATATGGTCCTTAAAAATGAAGCCTCATCCCGAGGGACGAAGAGAATACATGAATCTAAAAACTTCTATTTAGGTAAGGAATTGACACAAATTTTGAATAATGGACTATTTTTTATTTAAATGAGGATGAAATGTTTATTAATTTGTAATATTATCATATATCTATTTAAATCGGGGAGGATTATTTTCTTAGCTCTTATGAAATAATCTTGTAGAATTTGCAAATTGTAACTTCTTTTCTTGTTTATGAATAAAAAAATATTATTTTTAAGTGAAAAGTAAATAAAAGAGAATATTAATCCTAGCTAGATTATATATTATTTGTTAATAATGCAAAAGTAAGAGAAAAAGATTAATTATAATTATAATTTATTTTTATTATTATTAATATAATTTTCAATTTAATGATTAAAAAATAAAAAATGAGTATAAATATATATATTTTTAGTAACAACATATTGCATGGAATATGTTGTTACAACATATTGCATGGAACATGTTATTACGTTGTAACAACATATTGCATGGAATATGTTGTTGTTACAACATATTGTACGAAATATGTTGTTACAACACATTATGTCACATTATGTCATATGTTGTAACAACATATTACATGTATGAAATATATGTTAACAACATATTCTATGGAATATGTTGTTATATTGCAATATGTTGTTACTGTAACAACATATTGCATATATGTTGTTACAACATATTACATATATTACATGCATGTAATATGTTGTAACAACATATTACATACTATGTTGTAACAACATATTCCATGGAATATGTTGTTACAACATATTCCATGCAATATGTTGAAATAGCATGTTCATGCAATATGTTGTTACAACATATTGCATGTAACAACATATTCTTGTTACAACATATTATGTAATACGTTGTTACAACATATTGCATGCATGTAATATGTTGTTACAACATAATTCATGTAATATATTGTTACAACATATTGCATATGTAACAACATATTACTTGTCAAAATTTAAATTGTAAATTTATTAACTTACCAAAGTTTAAAATATAAAATTGAGTATATACTTCACTGAACATTATTCATAAATCAAAATGAAGTTTTGAAAGATTAAAACATCTCTTATGCTAAATACATTCAACAGAAAAGAGTAAGACATTCCTAAAGTAAACATGTTCAAAATAAAGTGGCTAAATAGATTCAAAAGAGAAGAGTGACACATCCCTTAAATTAAACAGGTTCAAATGAAACTAGCTTTTAAAAATGAGAGAAAAAATTAATAATCAAATAAAAATATAATATAACCATTAAAAAAATATTTCATCAAATAAAAAATTAATAGACAATAGAAAACATGTTCAAATGAAACTAGCTTTTAAAAATGAGAGAAAAAATTAATAATCAAATGAAAATATAATATAACCATTAAAAAAATAATTCATCAAATAAAAAATTAATAGAGGAGATAATAATAAGGGTTTTTGTCAAAATTAATAAATAAATAAAATATTTATTTAACATAAATTTAAAAATTAATAAATATATTAAATATTTACTTAACATAAAGATATGGAGTAGCTATAAGAGACAGAGTTTACTGGTCACATTCAGTACTTTATGGTTGAACACCTAGGACACAACACAAACAACTCAACCAAACTTTGGGGCCTTGTTAGAGGAATCTAAATGGATTCTAATATCAGCTTGACTCGCCTCATAATAGAAGGGGATGCCAAAGTAATCATCAATCTTGCAGCCAAAATCATTAATGGTAATGATCCATAAAAAATAACTCCAAGATGGCGCCTCTTGGGTCCCCTTAAAAGATTGCAATATCTTCTTTGACCCTCACTCACTCTAATCACGTCTCACATTCAACGTGAAGCTAATAAAGTAGTGGACAAGCTAGCTAATGCAGGAGTAACCTCTCCCTTGAGAGCCATCTTCATCAACACATGGCAAGCTAAGGACTTGTCGTTATTGCTTCAATGCAAGGAGCTGGATCTCCAAGATTACCGTCCCTCGGATGGGATGACAACTGGCCAATTGGAGCTACATGGCACTCATGCAGCACCTGGAGTTAATACCCCCAACCGCCAGCCTCATATCTAACTCACTCAAATGGTTGGCATTCACACTGCAGTAATGCTAGTGCGATGGTATACCAAAGGAAATTTAATGTCTCCTCGTGCGAACCATCTACGAAGAATCGGAGCAGGTACGAGGAATTGGGTTGGTGTCACCACCATCTTCATGGTGCTCCTCACAGTCACTTCATCGACTTCTATAAAGGTAAGTTCCCACAGAAACTCTCCCATTCTTCATTTTTCGTTATCTCTCTTGCACTTTTGGTATTGCAAGCCTCTTCGTTGTAGACACTCTCCACTCCGTCTAGTGGCCTCCATCCCTCTGGTGGTAACATTCATCAGGATTTACCTCACTGGCATTGTGCCTCTAGCCTGCTCTTCTTTGAACCAAAACTCTGAATTTTCTCCCTGTCCCCTCCTATATTGTAACTCTTCCACTATGCCCAGAGAGTGGGGTAAGCCTAAAAGAGGGTTGGCGTTATGCGTATTACAACTTTATAGATCGATGCAACCACCCTGATCCCTCACAACCCTATATCCCACCCACGAGCTCTCCTAGCACTAACTAGAACTGGCTTGAGATTCCTCTACCTCCCATTACTACTCTAAATTCACCTCCTCTCCTTTCCGATACAATTTTTTATTATGGGAGTTTCCTAGCAGATGAAGAAATTCCTCCTCACGAGATGAAAACTTTGGAAGCTACTCCAGAGCCTTGCATCATAACTAGTCCCCAGTCTCACCCAATAATGGAGCTAGGATGTGTGGTTGAGGAAGAAATTCCCCCTAGTTGGTTGACAGATTGGATAGCTAGAAATACTACCCATGGACTGGCCATGGAAGAAACTCCACCAACAACTTTCGACGTAGATGTAGTTCCTTATGAGGAAATGGTTGGGAAAATTGAGTAGCCTATGCTCAACCCACACCGTTTCTCAGATGACCACCTTCAACTGATCTCCGACATGCGACGGACCCTAGAGGACCAGCTTCACAATCAGAGCATCCTCAACCGACGCATGGACCTCCTGTTCAATTCCCTGTCGAGCGCACCGAATAAGAATCGTTGTCTGACTTCGGACCAAATGTTCATCTTCATCTACAACAATGAAGGTCGCATGGGTTCGTCACATCTTTAGCTTCCCTCTCATTTTGTTCAACGAGAACCAACTTCAGTTAATTTTGGTTTTGCTAAACTGTCTAGTTCATGGCAACAACCACGTTATGTTTTCTAGCATTATCCATGTTTTCCGGTGTATGACACTAGCCACGTCATGTTTTCTAAGTTTTCGTGCAGACCACTTATTCTGGTTTCCTACTTGTGACGAAACAGGTGGCAAACTCTGATTATTATATTGACATAATGTTATTCTAAGGTAATATAACTCTTTTACTTAAAAAAACATAAACTTAAAAATCGATTACATTAATGAATTATTTGATAATGTAAATAAAAAATATAATAAAAGAGAATTTATAAATATTAATAAACAAAAGTGTTATGAAAAATAAAATTAATAAATAAGCTTAAAAATAAAATAAACAAACAAATAATATTTTAATAAATAAATAAAATATTTATTTAACATAAACATAAAAAAATATTTGATAACGTGAAAAAATTTAATAAATAAGAATTTACAAATATTAATAAATAAAAGAGTTAGTAAAAAAAAAATTATTATAGAAGGCGCAAAAGTCTATTAAAAAAATTAGAAATATTGAATCAAATAATGTTTTTGATCTTATGAAAATACTTTAAGATAACAATGTTTTTGATCTTATGAAAATACTTATAACAAGTTTGATAAGAGCAATATGTTCTTTAACATAACTTATAACTTGAATTGATTTGTTAATTTAATTGATGTAAAATTTTAAAAAATGGAAACATTTTTAAATAGCTATAGTTAATATTTATCTTTAATCATTTAACTAATTTTTATTTTTATAATTATATTTTATATTTTAATTTTAATAATAATTTAAACAAAATTTCTAATATTTTTATATATAGATAGATATATATATATCCTTTGTATTTTAATTATACTTTGTATTTTAATTTTAATTTTCATAATAATTTCAACTTAATGTATTAAGATTATATTTTATTTTGATATTATTGTTATTTTTATTTTTTTTCAACCTATGTTCGTCACTTGTTTTTGAGATGAATGCACGTCTAATTCATTGTCGTCGAGACATTCAAAGAGATAGCCCAGATTTCAATATTGTGAGTGCCTTTGAAGTAAAACGGGGTCGAGGTCTTTCGTCTTTATCTTTGTGGGGTTGAACGCAATACGAAAAGGTGATTGTCCCTCTATCCGTTTGCTTTTGGACTTTCCATTTGTTTTTCCTTTCATTCAAACTTTATTCTCCATTGATACCGTTCAGGGTCCCCGAGGTAGAGGAAAAAGCTGAATGATGGAATTTGATGAATAAATTGGAATTTCACGTTAGCCTTAGCCGCAACGCGAAGGAATTTCATTGTCACACACGGTTGGAACGCTCTATTCCTTCTCTCTTGACGAGGGAAAAAAATGCTTTTGTTGGCCCTCTCTCTGTATCGTCCCTGTCCAGTTACAGTAAACCCTATCATCTAACTTTGGCGAACGCGGTAGTTGTAACTTGTTATATCAGGAATTTGGAAGAGTGGGCCATCCGCTTCTGAGTGCATAATTAGATCATGTCGCCAATGTTTTCAAATCTATGTGAGCATTCATACATACACACACTTAATTTAATCACCCCACTAACTCCACACTTTGAATTCGAATGTTGTGACGATCCATCAAACCATCCAGTGGGAATATCGGAGGATTGTTTTGTCATCCAGTGGAAATATCCATAAAAAACTAGGAGGATTGTTGTGTCTTTCTTTAAAGCCCTTAACAACCTGAAATTTTTCGAGCAAAGCTAAAACCTGAAAACATATAACTCTAACAGAGACTTTCACTCCCTCAAATATCATTGCGTTCATGTGTAACCACATCTTCCAGCAAATAAAACAGGTCAATACTTTAGGTGTGATAACTCCAAACTTTGAAACAACTATCCAACTGCTTCAAATTCCAATTAAACCTCAACTTAAGGTGTGATAACACCTCTTTCCAAACCAGCCGAACAAACGAGCGTTCTACCATTAAATGGTAGACAAATTCACCTCCCACAAAGCATACATATACTAGGACCCAAGCCTCCTTTCTTTGGCAAATTGTCCCAAGTTAACACCTTATTTTCCAAAAGGAGCCCATAGAACAATTTAATTTTGATTGGAATATTCCAATCCCAAAGAACCCTAAGCCACCACTTCAATGAACACCTCCAAGATTGAAATGATAAATCCACAAAGGCTTCCTTAGAATTAACCTCCGCGAAACTCATGTTCCAAGACACACATACACATACACATTGTATACACATTGTTTGTAAGATGAACACTGGACCGATTGAGAGCTTTGATGTAATCATCCCATTCACCTACTAAAATGACACCAAGACCCAAATCTATGGCCCTCATCCAATGTGACAACACCAATATCGGTCTTGGAGGAGACACCACCTAGAGAAGATAATGGATGCCTCTAACCCATAAAGTAGAGATAATAGCATCTTACAACTTCAAACGACAAAAAATACCAACAATGGAATCCTCTCCAATTTTGATAGAAGTTACATCCCCAGGATTCAAAGCAATCCAATCCGATATAATGAGGAAATAATTTAAAAGACGGCACCAAGAATTTGATACTCTGGAAGCTTTACAAGAGTACCCTTTGAACCATGCCCGAACAAAAAAAATTATGAATATACCTATCTTTTACTACCTTGCTCCATAATCCATCTTTTGTTAAGCATCTCCATAAACTTTTCACAGCCCGTTCTCATAAAAAAAAATATTCATATTCTTCAATCCTCAACCTCCATAAATATTAGGATGAGCAATCAACTTCCAAGGACATAGATGGACACCCTCCTTTGCCCGATTCCTGGTCCATAAAAAGATACAAATTTTTCCTTCTAATCAAATTTAAAACCAATTTAAGAATACAGGAAAACAACAATCAATAAACATGTAGGATTTCCAACATCGACTTGGAAAGGACATATCTCCCCCCAAAGAGAGTCGCATGTAACACATTTTCCCTATGAGCTTATCAATTTTTCTCAAGATCCATATCCAATCCTCCTTACGATAACTGTCTAGCATAAGATAAAAACCACCAAGGTATAAAAAACCAACTTCCAACTCACAGAACTGATAAGAACTGATAAGGAAATAAATACTTAAAATAATCAAGTTCCTTAGAGCTGAAACCCTAGTAATGAAAAGTAGATTTATGAGAGTTAATAGAGAGCCACGCAACATTACAAAAGAAGGTAATATTCTTACTAATCGCTTTCGCTTTCCATTCCAGCAACGAATCTTTAGCCATAATCAACACATCATCGAAAAAAAACAAATGAAAGATCTTGATAAGTGTCGAAACCTTTATGCCTCCAATCCTACCCTCAATTTTCACTTGCTTCAGTAATAAACTCCATGACCAAGATGAACAACAACAGAGAAAACATGCAACCTTGATGGAGACCCCTAACACTTCTAAAAAAAATATGATGGTCCACCATTGATCAAAACAACAAATGAAGCTAATGATACACATCCTAGGATCGAATTAGTGACATGAAGACCCAAACCTATCTAAAGCAACTCTAGCCACAGAAAATACTAATTTATACAATCATAAGATTTAATTTTAGGACTAAAGCTTTGATCTTCTTTGACTTGATACTGTGAATACATTCTTGAGCCACACCCACTACACCAAGCATCTGACTATCCAGAATAAAACCAAATTGTTCAATAGATAACACCTTTGAAAGCACATGTTGCAACATGTTTTCTATGATTTTAGTAATAATTTTATAGACAAGATTACATAAATAAATTGGTCTATAATCAATAAAACCTGCAGGTGTATCACACTTTGGGATAAGGTTAATAAACATAGAGTTTAAGGCATTTGACACAGATCCCTTCCTCCTAGATTCTTCTACAGCCTCCAAAATGTCCTCCCCAACCGACTCAAAAAAATTCAGGAAAAATTCAACATTCCACCCATCTCGACCAAAACTCTTATCCTCTGAAAATCCTTCCAGAACCATTTTAATTTCCTCCAACAGATAACACTCCCAATATCTCGAGCTTCATGCTCCCCAAAAAAATCTAGGAAACAATTTAACTACCTTCAACTGATCCACAATATTACAATTACCAGTATCTACAAACAAAGTGCTAAAGTGTTTAACGACAACTACCTCTAAAACCAATTGACCTGAAATGTTAGAGCCATCTTCACCAAACACCTCCCAAAAGGCATTCATGTTCCTTCTATGCTCCACAAAATTTATAAAAAATATTGGTATTTTTTTCACGCTGCTTAAGCTAAATGGCCTGACTTTTTATCCTCTATAACTCCTCCTCAATAAAAATAATTTTCATCTTTCTATCCTCTAAAGAGTGAATACGGGAATGATCACCAAGAGACAACACACCATCAACCAAAACCCTATAATCTGCATCTAATTCATCGTCGACTTTTACCAATTCTTGCTTTCTCACTCAATGACAATACATTTTAATGATTTTAGTTTCCATATAAGACATCTCATAGGAGTCTCCCCCCCACATCGGTAAAAGAAGGCCAAATAGTTTTTACCAACTCCACAAAAGCCAAACAAGATTAAATTTAAACGAATATTTAATATTTTCCACACCATCTCAGAATTCTAAGACAATAAGAGAGTCATCTGAAATGCAGAAATTGACCACCCAATCTTGATAACGATCAAAATATGCTACCAAAAATTCCTCCATATATAATTTGATCCAATCTCTTGGCCACACTTTCTTCACCACATCGACCATTGCGTCAAGTCAAAGATAAAGAAATCGACTCAATATTCACAAAACCATGCTTTAGAAATAGACCATGGAAAAACCTAGCTAGTGGGTCTAGCCAAGAATGCTTGCCACATGCTTCTCTCAAAGAAATAGTAAAATTTAAATTCCCAATGATTATTAAGTTTCTTCCATCTAATATACCACTTTTAGCTAAATGTTCCCAAAAAACATTTCTATCAGCAAAATTCCCAAAGCAGCTCAAAATATTCACATACCGGTTACCCTCTCGAATCACACCCTCTAGAAAAATACCTACAAGGATCACATAAGGTGAAAAATAAGCTCTAAGAGGATTCCATGTGGCATATAAACCCCAGACAAACCCATGGGGTAAACTGCACAACATTTCCAAGAATGAAAAAGATTGGACAAAATGGCCCTAACCTTTGATCCATCCACCATTATTTCTTGCACTAAGAAAACATCAAGAGAAATTTATTCTAACAATATCCATAGGGTAGTAGTCTTTGGATCCCCCCAAATCCGTGAATATTCAAAGACAAAATCCCCATCTTTTAAATTTGGCAAGGGCTTTGTTCTCTCTAAGATCCCTAGGATGAAACAACTATACCCGAACCTCTCGGATCACCACTTTCTTTATTCAACTTCTTGTCTTAATAGGAGAGAAGTATTTACCCAAACCTCCAAACACTTCTAGCTTCTTCTCCACTAAGGGAAAAATCAAGTCCTTAG
>SNQJ01S0220920.1:0-15085 GCA_010110895.2 Picea sitchensis | reverse complement strand
TTCTCATGTTTTTGGTGTTTTCTTATGTGATCATTGTGTGGAGACTCCACTTTCCTTATGACATTTTATTTATAACTTTAACATGGTATCAAAGTTGGGGGATTAAGTCTACCCACCCCTGATCGCTAGCACTAAAGCTTGTTCCAGAGTTCATTTTGTTTCATCCATCCAAAGAGGACATGGACCATTGTTGATATCTTGAACACTATTGAAAATAAAGGAGGTCATCATTCAGAATTTGGTAACAATTTTATTCAAGATAGGGTAAATTTATTTCTATCATAGTATTAAATCTCCTTAGACAATTTTTTATCTTCGTGCATTTTTCTTTTGTTACTAGTATTCTCTCGAATTGTTTAAGGAGAGGACCCTGAATTAAAGCTTGAGCCCTTTTTTATATATGTTTATGAGAGAGTTTTTGGAGCTCATGGTTTTCAAACCATGTTTTTGGGGAAAAAAATCTTTTTAGTTGCTATAAGGTTTGATTTTTTTACTTTGTCTAGCTACTCCCCATAGATATGTCCATTATGTGGGCCTACTTTACTCCTTGGCAAGTCTATTTGGAATGTTTCTAGGGATGGCATGTTTCATTTTATTACAATCTAAGGAAACATATTGTTCCCTTGCGATTACATATACATTATACTCTTGTTGACTGGCGAAATTGACCTCTCATCAACTGGAGGAGTGAATCCAATCCGAGGTTGTCTACTTAACCCAAGCCGTTTGGATTGATCCACTCTAACGGGTTTAGCGGCTCCATTGGCCGATATAAGTCCTAAGAAAATGAAAAAACAAAACTAAAGAAGATAACTTAATAAAAAAAAAACACTCGCTAAAAGCTATATACAAATCTACAATATACCTACAGTTCACTAACTAATATTTATAAAATAGTTGTACGATATATCTATAGGATCATATCTCTAATATATGTGTAATATTTACAAAATGCAAATTTTAATCTAAATCTGTGAAACTCAAATATGGGTTGATTTATGACAACAAAACTATCATTCAGTCTTTTTGATTTTTTATAACTTTTATAAACAAGAAACGAAATAGATAACTGTCTAATTGAAAATAGAGAGGAATAGTAGAATGTGTTTAGATTACAGGAACTTTCTATATTAATTAAACTAATAAAATAAAACTAGCAAACTGACCTATAATCGCATCTCCTATTCGTCCTGTGTACAGTATCCAATTTCGTTGTTTGATGGAGTAAACCGCAACAGATTTTCCAAATACTTCTTGTAATAGCAAAGCAGTAATGATTGAATGCTAATGACAAAACATATAAGAGAAGTAGTGACAACAATTTTATGATTTTACAAATGGTCACATTAAGATAAATCTGGCTGTAAAAATTTGTATATAATTGCTCATTGAATAAATAATATTAATCTTCTAATCATCAAATTTGAACAGAGTAATTGTTGTATATATTATAAGAGACATAAAACATGGAGATCATATAAATTTCATCACATCAATCTGTAATAAACCATGATATCTAAAGTAGTCACAATTTAATTACAAATCAAAATGACCAAAACTTGAATAAAAATACGATATATGGAAGCTAACGATGTACCAATATCCACTTCCATTCAAGTCTGTCAATCATAAATTCATAGTTTCTACTCCCAAGCAGCGATGGTTCTTAGTTTACCAAACAATACATTTATAAAGGTCACATGATTAAAATGTTTCCTATGGAAATCATCTGATTTGTTCCAAAAAAAGTTGGGGATGCAACCTCCTAGAGTCTACTTGTTATCAAAACTAACAACCTATTCTAAAACAACATAAAGAAATAGCATGCTGAGAGATGCCACCAGTGGTTCAAATCTTCTTTAGAAATCCTAGGTATCTGAAAACACATAAGAATAAAAGATTTCAGATTGCATTTTTTGTTGTAAATACAAGAAATTCGAATTTTAGTAACTAGCTACAGAATCTCATGATTCTGTAGCTAGTTATAATTATAACTAGAATCATATTTTATTGAATCAATCAAAAAAGACTAGATGTAATCAGTGCAAACAAATCATGTATTCTAATTTAAAAAAAAATAAAAAATCACCCTAAACTTATTTTTAAACACTATACCTCAGATTAAGGGATTTGACTTAATCAAGCAATCTTTGAATTCACAATCGCAGTCGTTGCTTCCACGTTCTTAAAAACAACAGACCTTGTGGTTTTTTGTCGTTTATCTTTGGTTTGAGCTACGGTTTGAAGTCTGCCATTCTCTTTCGTTAGCAAATTCACCTGGTCTTCCAAGGATTTTAGCCGAGACTGAAGTAAAGGCACGTCTCTGTAATACCTATCGATCCATCTAACCTGTAGGTTCACTATTGAGTTTGATTCCAGGGAAATCGAGGTTGTCTTTAAGACACGGTGGAAGGTTTGTAACATAATCATAGGGTTTACCAGAGAAAATTCCATACGAATATGGATAATCTTCAGTTAGAAACCTTTCAATTTCTGAATCAGAATCCTTGCTTAACACAATTGCGTTTTGGTATGCACAGGGCTTAGGTTTATTTCAGGCACATCGTGAAACCCAACGTGCAACTTTTTTACTTTTATAATTGATATCAACATTGCCTTTACACTTTTTCTTTGCGGATTTTTTAACAGACTTAACACCACCTTTGGGATACGAATCTGATAGAGTATCGGGTTGGGTAGTGTCCGGATAGGTCGAGGGTTCCACATTATAAATAGGATCACAGGGCAAGAGCGAAGGCAGAGGGATGGTAGGCTCGACGAGGGTTTCTGTGACGACAGACTTGTCAACCTATCCTATTTCACTGCTAGCAAAACCATTTCTTAACAGGAAGGCATCCCAACAATCACCGTTTAATTTCAACTGATGAACAATAATAATCTTGATCAAACAATGGTGGAACAGGCTAGAATCAGATTTATTCCTTTTAAAACGCTTTGCCATTTTGTATAAGCTTCGAAGGAGAAAATAGGGCATGTTTAGGGGAAAATCGATAAAACTCATGAGCAACCGCAAGTGATATAAGAAAACCAAACCATATCTACCCTCACAGGTAACGAACTGTTTGAAAATAGATAACAGATCGTGCCATCTAGGTTTTAGAGTTGAAATGGGCATACCTATGTCGCAGCTAGTAATCTTCCTTGAGGTAAACAACAATGACCAGGGAACCTCTTCAACCTTTGAGATTTTAAACCACCTTTGACCCACCGCTGGTAGACCGGTGACTTGGCTAATAAAATCTTCGTTTAACTCAAGCTGGACATCTCCTATTTTAGCTCTGCAACCATTGAACGTTAACGCAAATTCCTAAGCGACTGTTAAATTAAAACCCTCGAACTTTTCAACAAAGACACGCCAACCATTCCTCTCTAAGTCTTCTCGGGCATTATCAAACGATAACAGTGTCTGGACACCGTTGGGCTCAATTCTCACCATAGGGGCCATGGCTAACAGCAAGGAATCGACAAGGGATTCGACGATAGGGTTTGACAGAACAGGAACAGAGCCATTGCCCCGAGCTTCCCCAACACAATGCAAAGACAACTCGAAATGGTAGGCGGGAGTGTTAATTGCTATGTGTGTGAGAAAAGTTGTGTAGATCGAGGCCATGCAAAAACATCATACCATGTTGTACTAGGAATGACACCTCAGCATAATGTACACACAAAGATCATAACAATTGAAAACAATCGTATGCATATCCATGATTCGATCAAAATGTCAAATAAACAATTGAATCAAAGATTTTATAAATTAAAACCCCATTAACATTAGTCGAATGCTAAATGGGTGGTGGTTTAATACACATGTAACCAAGGTGTGTTCGAGACCAAGGGGTTATAACCATGAAAACAACCATGTTCATGACAAAATAAGACAAATCGACGATAAACCATATGAACATTAACCCTTGGATGAAATCAAACATGAATTCCAGCTGTGATTTTTCATGCTCATAGTCATGAAAACAAAATCGAAAAGCAGGGACGTAGAAAGCGACGATTAACAAGCGTTGTTTAATGAAGAAGATTGTGACGAGTGACGAGAATTTAAAAACCCTGTGTAGGAAGCTTGTAAAAATAGAGATTAATATGGCTACCAACAATGGCGACACACTGGTAGAAGCAGTTATCTCTGCCAAACGAACAAGTCCATATTAGGATAATTAGAAAAACTTCAAATCGAAAACAACTAAGAAACTGTTTGAACATCGTTGTCAATGATAAAACATTCCAGTTTCAGATTGCTTGTTATTTTAAAAGACAAAAACTGATAACAATCTCGACAAAAGAGAGTCACGATGTTAAAGTTAAAATCTTCAATATTGTTGACAGATTCGTTGCTGCCAGTAGGCGTCCATAGCCTCGATAGGGATGCCATTTAACCCACTCCAATACCTGTATCCTGCCAAGAAGTTCTAGATCAGAACGAAGGGCATTTAAGGTCAAAAGATTCCATATCTGAGAATTTTCATATACCTGACATTGCTTCGTTGCCAGCGGGCCTGTTCAGTACCCCAACGAAGTTATCTTGGCATCATGCATGCTTTTACCCACTGCCAACAGACCTGTTCAGTATCCCGACGGGTTTACAAGCACTTCCCATAGATCTCTGAAGATTTATTTAGTTTTAAAGATATTTAATAGAGCGGGGTGACGCTGAAAATCCTGATATTTTGGACATATTTTAATAAATTACAGACCTTGAGAGAATTTTTTAACTGTCCTTCATTAAGATCTAGAGATAGTTTGTTTATAAACCAACCTTCGAAGGCGGGGAGACATCTCTGAGTTGTTCTCTTAAGGAACAAGGACAGCGTAAGAAGAATATTTTATGGATGATCATGAATACCTTCAGTTACAGATTGAAATCAAGAAACGTTTTTCAAACGACAAGCTTTCTGTAACATGGCTGCAAACTTCAGAAAAATATCACAAATGATGTTTTAACAATCTTCAGTAGTCATTTCAGAGGGGAAATTTCTATGTTCTCTTTGTCTGAAACAGTTCATGGTGCAGGTATGTGTGTCTCAAAATAAAAACTGGTAAGCATAAGGGAAGAATCAAAGCAAAACAACAAAGAAAAACAAAAGGCAAGCAAAACAAAAATGTTTACAAAGTGTACATGGGAGTGTCATCAGGTGAAATATCTTTTTAGATCTTGGCCATTCACCGGATAGGTGTCTGGCTGTCCCTCTAGATTCTGTAATCGGAAGGAGCTAGGACCCAATTTCTCAGCAATCAAGAATGGTCCTAGCCACAAGTTCTGAAACTTTGTATGCTCTCCTTTTCCCTCATGCAGTTTGTCCCATTTTAGGACAAGGTCACCTACCTCAAAATTTCTGTCAGAGGCAGAATTGGAATCAAACCAGATTTTAACAACGAGTTGATGTTTATCCAATTTCCGTTTCGCTTGAGCCCTCACTTCTTCTAATTTTAACAAAGCGTTAATTCGATTCTCCAAAGGGGGACAATCCTCTTCTTGTATTTTCTGCGATAGCTGCAGAGAGGGAAGGAGAATATGTGGTGGCAGAATTGCCTCTCTTTCGTAAACGAGAAAGAAGGGTGACTTACCCACAACAGTTTTTGGAGTCACACTATTAGTCCAGATTGCGTTTAACAGTTCATTATGCCAATTTTTATGGTTTTCAGAGACCGTTCTCTTGATAATTTTGATCAGATTTTTATTAGTTGATTCTGCCAATCCATTGCATTGAGGGTAATAGCTAGCATAATATTTTAGTTTAATTCATTTTTCTAGAGCGAAATCACTCATCTCAAGAGACGAAAAATAGGAAGCATTATCAAATACCAGACAGTCAGGGATACTAAAACGAGTAATAATATTTGAATTCAAAAAAGCTATTACCTGACTGGTATTTACAACTTTTAATGGGGCAGCTTCAGAACACCTGGTGAAGTAATCCGTGGTTGTTATGATAAACTTATGCTGCTTTGAGGATGGCGGATTTATCGGGCCTATAATATCAAGACCCCACTGCTGAAAAGGGGAGTCTACTGAAACGGGCTGCAGAGGGAAGGCTAATTTTTGTATCCGTCCGGATGCTTTTTGACAAATTACACACTTGCGACACAAAGCATGAGCATCTTTAAAAAGTGTGGGCCAGTAGTAACCTGCTCTTAATACTTTATGGGCAGTGGTATCTCCACCAAAATTCCCACCAACTTCTCCTGTGTGCAATTCCAATAAGACATTTTCTACTTCATCTTTCTCAAGACAATGCATTAGTACTCCATCAAAATTTTGACGAAACATAATACCATTAATCAACTGAAAGGAGGGAGATTTTAATCTTAGCGCTCTTCTTTTTGTGGGATCCAGGTGACGGGGAGCTGACCATGTTCAAGACAAAATTTTATATCATCATACTAGGGACTAACAGGGTTTTGTGCACAGCAGATTAAATTTTGGTAGTGTTGTCCTGGATTCGACATATCATTTTCCTCTTGTTGTCCTGCAGCTGAGTCAGTGACTAACTTGCATAACCCTTGACCTCTCACTATTTGTGCTGGACTGATTTCTATGTCATACTCTTGCAAGGATGTGACCCAATTTGCCCTCTTTTCGCCTAGTTCTTTCTGTACTAACAGATTTCTGACGACCGGGTAAGGGACAATGATTTTCATCCTAGATTTCAAAAGATAAGATCGGAAGTGCTTTACTGCTTTAAAAATAGAATAGGCTTGCTGATCTACTACTGGGTAATTAAGTTCTGACCCTTTGAAGGCTGAGCTCATAAAGGCAATTGGGACTTCATTATTTTCAGTGTTCTTTTGAGTTAGGACAACGACGTAAGAGCGGTCAGAAGCGAATGTGTAGAGAGTGAAGTCTTGCGAAAAGTTGGGGCTCATTAGAGAAGGAGCGTCTATTATGGCCTTTTTTATTGAATTAAAAGCCTGGTTTTCTAAAGGTCCCCAATGGTATTGTACGTCCTTTTTTATTAGGTTTTGTAATGGTCTCACCATTTCTGAAAAACTGGGGACGAATCTCCTAACAAAGTTTATCTGACCTAAGAAAGATTGCATAGTGTTTTTTTATGAGGGAGGGGGGAGTTTCGAAATGACTTGAGTTCTTTAAGGGTCGATAATCATCCCTTCGCTTGATACAATAAATCCTAAGAGCTTACCTTGTTCCACTGCGAAGATAGATTTTTTAGGATTCAAAGAAATGTCGTACTTACGACATCGCTGTAGAACGGATCTTAAATGAGCTAGATGGTCTGCTTTGTTTTTCGAGAAGACAATAACGTCATCCAGGTAAACTACGACAGATTGATTTATTAAGCCTCAGAAAGCGATGTCCATCTCTCTCTGGAAAGTGGCACCAGCATTTATGAGTCCAAAGGGCATCTTCCTATAAGCGTAGGTTCCCTATGGAGTGCAGAAGGTGGTTTTAAGTTGATCTGGAGGGGACATCAGGACTTGGTTATACCCTGAAAAATCATCCAATAAGGATAATCTTTCAGAACCATATACCTATTGAAGGATCTATTCCATGGGTGGGACAGGGTAGTTGTCTTTATCAGACGCTCGATTAAGATTTTGGAAATCGACACATAGTTAGATTTCACCACTCTTCTTCCGGACAGGGACAAGATTAGAGACCCATTGAGTGTGCCTAACTCGGAAGATTATCTTAGCATTCAGGAGTTTATTTAATTCCTTCTTGACCGTTGGTTCGAGTTTTGGATGCATTTTCCTTAACTTTTATTGAAAAGGTAAGGTTTGGGGTTTCATAGGAATAACGTGTTGTATGATGTTAGGATCAAAGGTGTTTAGGTTGTCGTACGTCCAAGCAAAAACATCTTTGAATTCCTTAAACAATTTAATAAACGCTGTTTTTTCTTGTTCAGAACATCCTACCCCTAAATTAATGTACTGTGGATTGTTTTTAGTTCCCAAGTTTACGTTTTCATACATTAAAGAGGAACTATTCGTTTTACAGTTCACTGATTTTTTGAACTTGTCATGAAGATCATAAAATTTTTCTAATCCAACTACAGATTTCGAGATAGAATTTACCATGTCTGATGAAGATTCAGGAGATCTTGGATCTGGTATTACCGCGAAGTCACAAATATTTTCGTCATGAGTACCTTCATCGATTACTGCGCCCTAGAAAGTTTCTTCCATATGTAGGAAACTTATAATCTGTTGATCGTCATCGAAGACTCTCCAATTCGTGATGTTGTCGGGGACAGATGGTCTGAACAACAGTTCGACGGAGAATGCATTCAGAGATAAGCCTTCTGCAGGAAATTTTTTTGAAGCTACATTAGCTAACAAGTCGGCTTCCGAATTATTCAATCTAGGAATAGAATTTATATTAAATGCAGAAAATTTATTCATCAAATTCCATACCTCAGATTGGTAGCTTTTAAGGTGAGGAGATAAATAGTGGATAGAATTTTTTACCTGTCTAACCACAGTTTCCAAATCGCCAAAGGCAGTCAAGTTTTGAACGTTCATATCTAATGCTTTCCTGAAGCCTTGCAATAAAGCCTCATATTATGTTGTGTTGTTTGTACATTCAAACTCTAACTTGCATGCAATCAGGGTTTTGTTACCTGCTGGATCGATAATCACGCAGCCTGCACCAGCTCCTTCCTTGGATTTTGACTCGTCAAAGTAAAGAGACCATATTTGATTTTTGTCGGGTGCATGTGACCATTGGGTAGAAGCTGCCGGCTGCATATATGTCAAAATTTCAGACTGTTGTTCAGGGTTAGTGATAGTGGAAGTTTCGGCCATGAAATTGTCGAAAAAGGTATCCATCCCTTGTATTTCGGGTGAATCGACAGAAGGTGTAAATATGTCATTGGGATCATTTAAATCTGTCACTGTGAACTTTAGGTAACATTCACGATTTACCTTGATTTTGTTGGGCTTTCCATTCTCGGGCAGCCACAAGTGAGACCAATCCGTTGCAAAATAGCCGTGTAGATGTTCTGACCAGTCTCTGCTTAAAAACAAACCATAAACTTCTGGGATATCTATGACAATAATATCAATCACTTGATGAACTTTAGGGTCAGACGACAATCTTATAAGAACATTTCTCAATTCACCTATAACTTTAATACTAGTTCGATCAAGCTGGATGATTTTCAAGGTGGATGGTTGAACTTCAGCATTAATCTTCTGACACACAGACCACGACATTACATTAGATGACGCTCCTGAATCTACCATACAGTTGTGCACGTTCCTATTGAAGATTTCAAAAGTTAACAAAAATGGGGAGACATTTCTGTGAGTACTAATGGTGGAAGATTGTTGCTTTTTACTCACAGCCTCTAAAACTATTTTATCTACATTTGTTACATTATTTACAGGAAGGTCTCTTTTCTCGTGAGAATCAGAAGTAGTCTTGGCGGAGGCCTTCTGAGGAACTTTGGGGTTGTTCTGAAAACCTTTGTTACTGCTTGGATTGTCATTTTTGTTGTTCTCTGCAATATTCTGTAGCATTTTTTGTAGAAGAAACGAGAATTTTAATAATTCATAAACAGAAATATTAGCCCTTAACTTTTTTAGATCTTCAACCAAATCATAATCTAAGCTTGGGTTTACATAATTCTATTTAGTCTCAGTTGATTTATACTGTTTTGGGGGCAAAGTCGTAGTGATTTCAGAAGAAGGCTTGTTTGTTGTCTTACTCCTAGTATTGTAAGGATGTACTGTTTTGAAATTAGCTTGAAAAATACTATCCGAGAAATGTTAAAAAATGTTCGGAGAGGATTCATCTTCTTCTACTGTCTCTTGTTCAGCTACTTCCTCAGGGATCTCAGAAGGCATCAAGTTATCTTGTGCTTCTAGAATCGTTTGAATAGCGAATTGCAAGCTTTCTAGATTTAGGCCTTCAGTATTTGAACTAGGTCGGTTGGTGGGAAAAGGCTTCCTAAACGGGGGTTTGTAAGGCCCTTTGCTCGAAGAAGCTTCTTCAGCCATCCTTTTCAAATCTATAACTTGATTGGACAGTTTTTGTATGACTTTCTGTAAGTTTTCTAAATCTGATCTTTGAGGTTGTGTTTTGTTTTGGGAAGGTCTAGGGAGGATTTCGATTTTCTTTTTGGAAGATGAACTAGTCTCTATTTCGTTGCTAGTAGTGTCTTTTAAGCTGAGGATGTCTTTCTCGATCTGACTGGCCTCTTCGAAGGCTTCTAACAACGTGGCTTTCTCAGATCTCTTTACCCAAATGACTATGCTTTGATGTAAGGCTTTCGTATAATATGCTATGATAAGATTCTTGGGAAGCATTGAATCCGTAGGGATTTGGTTCTTTAGTGTTAAGAATCTTTGATTAAAGTCTTTGATCTTCTCTTTGGGGTTCATTCTTAAACTAGAAATTTCCATGACTAGAACTTCTGGGGACTTGTCATCTCCAAACTTCTCAAGAAAATAGGATTCAAACTTCTCCCATGACATGATGGTATGGGGCTGTTGGGTAAAGTACCAGGTAGAGGCATTGCCCTCAAAGGTGTAGGGAAACAATCTATAGACTATGTCTTCGTGCTCGACACTACAGAGTTTAATGGCTAACATAAACTTTTTGATGTGATCTTCGGCGATCTTTTTAGAGTCCTAGTCAAATTTAGGGAGCCATTTCTTCGGGTGTTTGGATAAGGGATGTTGAGGCCCAGGTATGGCCACTTCATCTTGGTCGAGCCAGGGTCTGGCAGGATTGTTCTGGTTGGACATAGGTGTGGGTGGTGTCAAAGGTTGGGATGAGTAACTGCCTTCGTCAGAGGACTCTTCTCCAGAAGAAGAAGGAGATGAAGGAGGTGGTGATGGTGGTATACCAGATCCTCCTGCTGCAGGAGTGAGGATTGGATCTGTAGGGTTTAAAGTAAAGTCAGTGCCTCCAAGTTTTTCTTTGATATCAGAGAAGTCTAATGGTTGGTCCAAAGGTCGGTTTGGTTGTCTTAAAAGGGCGAAGGCACTGTGTGTTCTTATGAGAGATTGACGAACAATCTCTTGTATGTCACCACCCGTAGGATTTTGGGTTACTGGTTCAACTGTGATCCGTAGATCGTTGTTTGATGTTGTTGTTGTTTAAGGGACAATGTTGTTGTTTGAATGACTTATAGTCACTATAGGTGAGCGGGTAGGTGTTGGAGGAGTCTTACGACCACCTCGTGCCATTAATAATTTGTAGGCCCTCCTTCTAGCGCCATTTGTTGAAGGGAAAAATTGACCGCTTATCAATTAGAGGAGTGAATCCGGTCTGGGGTTGTCTACTTAACCCAAGCCGTTTGCATTGATCCACTCCGACGGGTTTATCGGCTCCGTTGGCCGATCTAAGTCCTAAGAAAATGAAAAAACAAAACTAAAGAAGATAACTTAATAAAAAAAAAACACTCGCTGAAAGCTATATACAAATCTAAAATATACCTACAGTTCACTAACTGATATTTATAAACTAGCTCTATGATATATCTATAGGATCATATCTCTAATATATGTGTAATATTTACAAAATGCAAATTTTAATCTAAATCTACGAAACTCAAATATGGGTTGATTTATGACAGCAAAACTATCATTCAGTCTTTTTGATTTTTTATAACTTTTATAAACAAGAAACGAAATAGCTAACTGTCTAATTGAAAACAGAGAGGAATAGTAGAATGTGTTTAGATTACAAGAACTTTCTATATTAATTAAACTAATAAAATAAAACTAGCAAATTGACCTGTAATCGCATCTCCTATTCGTCCTATGTACAGTATCCAATTTCGCTGTTTGATGGAGTAAACCGCAACATATTTTCCAAATGCTTCTCTTAAACATGAAGCAGTAATGATTAAATGCTAATGACAGAACATATAAGAGAAGTGGTGACAACAATTTTATGATTTTACAAATGGTCACATTAAGATAAATCTGGCTGTAAATATTTGTATATAACTGTTCATTGAATAAAGAAGATTAATCTTCTAATCCTCAAATTTGAACAGAGTAATTGTTGTATATAATATGAGGGACATAAAACACGAACATCATATAAATTTCATCACATCAATATTTAATAAACCATGATATCTAAAGTAGTCACAATTTAATTACAAATCAAAATGACCAAAACTTGAATAAAAATACGATATATGGAAGCTAAAGCTGTACCAATATCCACTTCCATTCAAGTCTGTCAATCATAAATCCATATTTTCTGCTCCCAGGCAACAATGGTTCTTAGTTTACCAAACAATACATTTATAAAGGTCACAGGATCAAAACGTTTCTTGTGGAAATCATCTGATTTGTTCCAAAAAAAGTGGGGGATGCAACCTCCCAGATTCTACTTGTTATCAAAACTAACAACCTATTCTAAAACAACATAAAGAAATAGCATGCTGAGAGATGCCACCAGTGGTTCAAATCTTCTTTATAAATCGTAGGTACCTGAAAACACATAAGAATAAAAGATTTCAGATTGCATTTTTGGTTGTAAAAAAAAGAAATTCGAATTTTAGTAACTAGCTACAGAATCTCATGATTATGTAGCTAGTTATAATTATAACTAGAATCATATTTTATTGAATCAATCAAAACAGACTAGATGTAATCTGTGAAAACAAATCATGTATTCTAATTAAAAAAAAAACAAAATCACCCTAAACTTATTTTTAAACACTATACCTCAGATTAAGGGATTTGACTTAATCAAGCAATCTTTGAATTCACAATCGCAGTCGTTGCTTCCACGTTCTTAAAAACAACAGACCTTGTGGTTTTTTGTCATTTATCTTTGGTTTGAGCTACGGTTTGAAGTCTGCCATTCTCTTTCGTTAGCAAATTCACCTGGTCTTCCAAGGATTTTAGCCGAGACTGAAGTAAAGGCACGTCTCTGTAATACCTATCAATCCATGCTTGGCATTCGTTACATTGCGGCTAAATAGACTATGTATTAGCAACGATGGTATTAACAGGTGGGGGATTTTCCATCTGACCTGTAGGTTCACTATTGAGTTTGATTCCAGGGAAATCGGGGTTGTCTCTAAGACACGGTGGAAGGTTTGTAACATAATCATAGGGTTTACTAGAGCAAAGTCCATACGAATATGGATATTCTTCAGTTAGAAACCTTTCAATTTTCGAATTGGAATCCTCGCTTAACACAATTGTGTTTTGGTCTGCACAGTGCTTAGGTTTATTTCAGGCACATCGTGAAACCCAACGTGCAGTTTTTTTACTTTTATAATTGATATCAACATTGCCTTTACACTTTTTCTTTGCGGATTTTTTAACAGACTTAACACCACCTTTGGGATACGAATCTGATAGAGTATCGGGTTGGGTAGTGTCCATATAGGTCGAGGGTTCCACATTAGAAATAGGATCACAGGAAAAGAGCGAAGGAGGAGGGATGGTAGGCTCGACGAGGGTTTCTGTGACGACAGACTTGTCAACCTATCCTATTTCACTGCTAGAAAAACCATTTCTTAATAGGAAGGCATCCCAACAATCACCGTTTAATTTCAACTGATGAACAATAATAATCTTTATCAAACAATGGTGGAACATGCTAGAATCAGATTTCTACCTTTTAAAACACTTTTCCATTTTGTATAAGCTTCGAAGGAGAAAATAGCGCATGTTTAGGGGAAAATCGATAAAACCCATGAGAAACCGCAAGTGATATAAGAAAACCAAACCATATATACCCTCACAGGTAACGAACTATTTGACAATAGCTAACAGATCATGCCATCTGGGTTTTAGAGATGAAATGGGCATACATCTGTCGCAGCTGGTAATCTTCCTTGAGGTAAACAACAATGACCAGGGAACCTCTTCAACCTTTGAGATTTTAAACCACTTTTGTCCCACCGCTGGTAGACCGGTGGCTTGGCTAATAAAATCTTCGTTTAACTCAAGCTGGACATCTCCTATTTTAGCTCTGCAACCATCGAACATTAACGCAAATTCCTGAGCGACTGTTAAATTAAAACCCTTGAACTTTTCAACAAAGACATGCCAGCCATTCCTCTCTAAGTCTTCTTGGGCATTATCAAACGATAACAATGTCTGGACACCGTTGGGCTCAATTCTCACAACAGGGGCCATGGCTAACATGAAGGAATCAACAAGGGATTCAACGATAGGGTTTGACAGAATAGGAACAGAGCCATTGCCCCGAGCTTCCCCAACACAATGCAAAGACAGCTTGAAATGGTAGGTGGGAGTGTTAATTGCTATGCGTGTGAGAAAAGTCATGCAGATCGAGGCCATGCAAAAACATCATACCATGATGTACTAGGAATGACACCTCGGCATAATGTACACACAAAGATCATAACAATTGAAAACAATCGTATGCATATCCATGATTCGATCAAAATGTCAAATAAACAATTGAATCAAAGATTTTATAAATTAAAACCCCATTAACATTAGTCGAATGCTAAATGGGTGGTGGTTTAATACACATGCAACCAAGGTGTGTTCGATACCAAGGGGTTATAACCATGAAAACAACCATGTTCATGACAAAATAAGACAAATCGACGATAAACCATATGAACATTAACCCTTTGATGAAATCAAACATGAATTCCAGTTGTGAGTTTTCATGATCATAGCCATGAAAACAAAATCGAAAAGCAGGGATGTAGAAATCGACGATTAACAAGCATTGTTTAATGAAGAAGATTGTGACGAGTGACGAGAATTTAAAAACCCTGTGTAGGCAGCTTGTAAAAATAGAGATTAATATGGCTGCCAACAACTCCATAGACCTATCTACTTTAGCATGTTATTTTGTTTTTGTGGGTCAACCTGATCTTTTATCTGCAATCAACCTACACTCTAATCCACAATAATATATACTCTATGCATGATAGTTCTGTTTTTTCAACCACATATTGTGCTCTCTTATAGTCAACCTACACTTTCTTTTGCATATTATTCCAATATTTTGGCAAGCTAACCAACAAGATTTATTTTTCACAAGTCGACTTTGGATGACCTAAGCTGAATCGTCCTTGCACATATATGATAATCAACCTAACTACACCTAATTTTCATTCTTATTCCCTCTCTT
>SNQJ01S0220919.1:0-15086 GCA_010110895.2 Picea sitchensis | reverse complement strand
AATATCTTTAAAATTGTTTAGTACTTATCCATAGATATTGGTAGTATTAGTTTACCTTATATATAAGGAATACTATATAGGTGATAGGTGTGGATAATAAGGAATGTAATGAAGTCTGTTATCAAAACCAGATAATACATATTGTTCCTATGTATGAAGTGAAGAACTATTGATACAATTTACCAGTTGAATTAATGCAAAAGATCTATTATGTCAATTCCTGAGTGTGAGTGAAACATTTTACTCTGTTACTTTCTTAAGAGGTTCTTTGTTGGTTCGGCAAGGGCCCACCACCCCAACTAAGGTAAACCTCCCTGTATATGTTTTGTGTGATTGTGTGAGTATTTTACAGTAGTGTGTGTTAATGATATTTAATCTATTCTCAGAGTTCAACATTGAGTTAATTGCTTCTGGATTGGTGTGAATAGTCAGGTGTTAGATCAAATAGATATTTCATTCTTAAACAGTGAAGGTTGTCATTTAATTATTTGAAGTGTGGATTGACATCTTGAGTTTATGATTGCAATATATTTAATACATCAAGGAATCAAAAGACTTTATATCTCATCTTCATGCTCTGTAATGAAATCTCCTAGTTTTGTTGAATGTTCCTTGTACTGGTTTGTTTGAATTGCATGAAGCTAGAATTGGTTTTGATTTCAAGAGTAATTGGAGTTGGTTGCTATTTACTGTTTCGATTACTACAGGAGACATAATTCTCAAATTCATCTCTTTAATTCATGAGCCTAGAATGAATAGACTTGTTTCTATAGGATAGAATCCTTTTTGATTGGTTGTTTGTGTGAAGAAGTCTCATTATCAGTTTTCTCTTCTAAGTTCAAGGGTGTTTGAAGTATTTTGAGATCTTAGAAACAGAGTTTTTATGTTATTAATTATTTCCTATATGCAACAGACTTAAGTAGGTTACCTATTCTCGGCACATATAGTGTAACAACTCTTTTGATTACGAATCCCGGATTGACATTTAAATGAGTGTAAGATATATATTGAACATATTTATACACCAACATTTTGGCACCATTGCCAGGGAGTTATAAATGGTAATAGGTAGCATTTTGATTTTTGATTGGGTTGATGAAGTTTGGATTGGATTTAAGGAAAATCTGAGGGCGGAGATAAGATGGTAAGATGAGAGGTAAGAACCTGTGTATCCACTTTAGTGGGGTTGCTCCAAAGTCAGGTTGTCCTCCTACTTTTGATAATTAGGAATCTGCGTTTATTTATTTATTTTATTTGAATTTCTTTTATGAGTAGGTATAGGGATAATAAAGGTAGATTTATTGCTCCTAAAATTTCAGAAAAGCTATAAAAGCAAACAACAAAAAAGCCCCCCCCCCATACACTAATTCATCTAAAATTCATGCAGGAAAAATTCTCAAAGGAGAGAGCTCAAAGGCATAAATTGCAACAATAGAAAAGGGCACTAAATATGAAACCACTGTTCAGACTGAAAACATAAGACAACAAGAAATAGAGGAAGCACTGGAGACCCCATCAAAAGGAGAAGTTGGAAAAGAAGCAGAGGTAGTAATAGAAGAAGTTGCATATGTTGATGGAAGGCCACACAAAACCTTGGAACAACTAGAGATACCAAATAACCCAGTGGTGGAACCATCACTCAGTCGAGAGACCTCACCACCCCCCTACAGGTTGCTTGGAGATATGGAAAAAGAAGAGGGAAATGAAGCTAATGAAATAGAGACATTTGGATTCCCCATATTGGATATCCCTAAAGTCGTTGCTATGAAGAACATTCCATTGTCTTCACTTCCTCATTTCTGAGGTATGTCGACAGAAGACCCTGGCTCATTTTTATTTGAATTTGACATATTGTGTAGGAGTTATAACTACACGGATAATGCTCAAAAATTAAAACTTTTCCCAGCTACACTAAAAGATTCGGCACTAAGGTGGTTCATGAGCTTAGGAGAACACGCCATTTTGTCTTGGGATGGTATGAAGGAGACCTTCCTCCAGAAATACCAATATTACTATAGACCTAGGGATGCTAGGAATTATATATTCAAAATGCAGCAATCTGAAGAAGAAATCTTAGAAGATTACCTAGAGAGGTTTTTATACAATTACCAAAAAACTAAGCAGTTTTCCTTAGACACAGCTACAATTAGGAGTGTCTTTCTAAAGGGTGTGAGGGATGATTCCATTGAATTATTAAACCTCATGAGTTCTGGGGATGGGTACCAAAATCCATTTGCAGACATAGCAGAGTATTGTAATATATACTCCCGCAGTCAAGACAAAACTGGAAAAAGTACAAGGGATCCTACAAACAGCATTGTTAAACCCACATCTGGAGATGTCACTAGGATTGAACTAGGAAATATATTAGAAAACTTCAAAACAGATATCCTAAAGACCATCAGTTTCCAACTTGATACTATGAAAATTAAAAGAAAACAAGAGAAGAAAATGTTGTGTTAGCAATTTTCTGTCATCGGTGTAGGAGGAAGCACCCTGAAAAGGAATTCCCCCTTAATGTTATCAAAATCCATTATCTCTGTACAGAGGACCATCCTACTAATGAATTCCCTTATCTACCTGGACTTAAGGCCATATTCAAGGGAGGAGGAGAACCTGAAACATCCTACCCCCCTAGGAGACCATGGAGACAACAAAACCTCAACATGTTTGTAGAACCAAATACACAATACCCACAACAGTAATGGGTACCTCCCATGTCTTATCCTCAATGGTCGCCACAAACCCAACCTTGGAAAAAAGGGTGGAGAGGACATGTATATGGAAATATTCCCTTCTAACCAGCAAATTTTCGCACCTATCCCCAATACCCTTCGAATATTTCCCAGTTGTTCCCAGGGATTTAACCCTCCTGCTCTTCTTCCACCCCCACAGTTACAACAACTTGCACTACCCATGAATCCAAATATGAAGCAACAAATTCAAGATGCACCTATTCAAAACCCTCCTCGGCCTACCCCTATTCTTGCACAACCTATCCCTAACCCAAATAACAGGCTGACACAACCTGTACAAAATGTTGAAGTACAAACCTTCCCCACGTATGTAATAACACCAGCTCCATTCAATGTAATTGAATTAAGATCAGGGAGGGTTGTAAACAAAACAAATCCTAATGTGGTTATCCAATAAGAACAAGTAGATAATCACACAAATCAAGAAGAACAAATAGATGTAAAAACAGTTCAAAGAGAAGAAAAAATGACTAATCCATTAAATGAAGAAAGAGACACCCCTGTACAACAAGAAATTCCTTCTCCCAACTCCCTTGTAGAAAAAACACCTCAGAAAATAAATTCTTCTTATCCAGAAAGGCTACTTGTAAAGAAATCTGAGGAACCTCTAGGACATAATCTAGAGACTGAACTCCGAAACATATGTGTAAAGATCCCCCTACTACAGACCATTAAAGACATACCTATATATGATAAAATTGTAAGGGACCTTTGCATTAAAAGGAAGGGAGGAAGAGGAAGGAGCCTCCTGTCATACAGGTGGTAGGGAAGTTAACAGAGTTTATAACATAAATGCCATCTAAGTATAGTCATCCAGGGAACCCAGTGGTAACCATAGAAATAAATGGTGTTTCTTTACCTAACACATTGATTGATCTAGGGGCAGAAATAAATGTGATGTCAGTAAACACTATGAAAACACTGCAACTAGATCACCTAAGACCAACACAAACTTTGTTGGAACTTGTAGAAAAATCCGTCATCACCCCAACATGAAGTTTAGATGATATAACAGTTACATTGGCCTCTTGGGAATACCTTGTGTATTTCTTAGTAATTCATTCCAAATCCTCCAAACCATGACATCTAGTAGTACTCGGTCGACCTTGTTTGTCCACTGTTGATGCATTCATTAGTTTTCGATATGGAGAAATGACAATTTCCAATGGCACTCAAACTCAAAAACTTATCCTTTTTCCCCCCACCCAACCAACCATTGAAGTTCCTCTCTGGTTGGAGAATCCCTATGGGGAGGAGGACTACACTTAGCCCTTGTTAACACTTGAAAAATTAAAAGGATTACAAGAGAAAACTGAAGAACAAATCTTAAGTCTATTCTTGGCTAACTCAATATGCATTGATTATCTTCAATATTTCCCTAACTACACACACATCTTTAGCCCCAAATTTCAAGAAATTTGGCACCCTTCAGTAGCCACTGTTTCAAAGATAGAGGAAGGGAAAGAATCAATTGTTCAAGCTGTTGAAATCAGTCCTGGAAAGTCCTTATATATCAATGCTATCCTAGAAACAAATCAACAACAGAAGTTGATACAAATGATTCAAGGGCAATCTAATTATTTTGCATGGGATTACTCTGACATGAAAGGGATCCACCCAGACACCTGTATACATCATATTTACACTAACGATCAGATTAGACCTATCAGGCAGCCTCAAAGAAGAATGAATCCAACCTTAAAAGATATAGTAAAAGAAGAACTCCAAAAACTCCTACAAGCTAATTTCATTTACCCTATATCAGATAGAAAGTGGGTCTCCCCATTAGTTATTGTACCAAAGAAAAACGGGAAATGGAGGATTTGTGTGGACTTTCGAGAATTAAACAAGGCTACCTATAGAGACTACTTTTCTTTTCCTTTCATAGATCAGGTCATAGACACTTTTTCTAGGAAGAGGTATTTTTCTTTCTTGGATGGGTTTAGTGGTTACAATCAAATCCAAATTTCACCAAAACATCAGGATAAGACCACATTCACCTGCCCTTGGAGAATCTATGCCTATAAGGTTATTCCTTTTGGTTTATGTAATTCCCCTGATACCTTTCAAAGGGTTGTCTTGGCTATTTTCTCTGATTTAACCAATGATTGTGTGGAAGTCTACATGGATGACTTCACGGTGTATGGGGATGATTTCCAATAGGGATTGGATAATTTGGAGAATGTACTGGTTAGGTGTAAAGAGACCAACCTTTCACTCAGCCACGAAAAATATAGAATGTTGCTCACTGAAGGAATTGTTCTAGGTCACCACATCTCTGGTGTAAAGAGACCCTACCAAGATTGACATTATTTCCCAAATCAAGAGCCCTAGCTCACAAAAGGAAGTCAGAAGTTTCTTAGGGCATGGTGGCTACTATAGGAGGTTTATTCAAAACTTTACAAACCTAGTTGCCCCCCTTTTCAAACTATTGACAAAAGATGATGAATTCTTTTGGGATGAGCCATGCCAAATCTCCTTTGAAATCTTAAAAACAAAGTTGTCAAATGCCCCTGTTTTGAGAGGTCCAAACTAGTCTCTTCCTTTCCATATTTGCACAGATGCCTCAGATACTGCTTTGGGATCCATCTAAGAACAAAGGGAAGGGAACATTCCTTATGCCATATACTTTGTTTGAAAGAATCTCTCACCTGCTGAAGTAAACTATATTGTCACAGAAAAAGAATTTTTATCAGTAGTACATGCCATCAACAAGTTTAGACACTATATAACAGGATACGAAGTTTTTGTGCACACTGACCACTCAGCTATCAGATTTCTAATGAACAAACCTGTTACAAATGCTAGAGTGACTAGATGGATGTTATTACTACAAGAATTCAATATCACTATCATTGATAGGCCTGGAAGAGATAATTTGGTTGTTGATTTCTTGTCTAGACTTATTCATACGGGTGACAGTACTCCAGTAGATGAAGATTTTTCGGATGAGAATCTATTTTCCATTTCTACTTACACCCCTTGGTATGCATACATATCCAACTATCTTGTAACTAGAAAGCTTCCTCAAAATATGTCATCTAGAGAAAAACAAATAATTATTCAGCTAAGTGCCAATTATATGTGGCATGAGGATTGCTTATACCGAACTGAACCTGATTTGGTTATCAGAAGATGTGTTCGGGAGGACGAGATGCAGGATATCTTCAGAGCTTGTCATGATGGCCCTTGTGGAGGCCATTTTGCTAACAAAAGGACAGTATACAAGATTCTTCACTCTGGCTATTATTGGCCAACCATCTTCAAAGATGCAAAGAAATACGTGGTCAGTTGTGATGATTGCCAAAGAATGGGAAAACCTACAACAGTCGACGAAATGTCGCTCCAAGCCCAAGTAGTGATCAAACCATTTGAAAAATGGGCCTTAGATTTTCTAGGACCTATCAATCCCATGTCCCGTGGGAAAAAGTACATCTTAGTCTACACAAACTATGTAACAAAATGGGTAGAAGCCAAGGCTTTGTATTTAGCCAATGAACAATCTGTTGTAGACTTTCTCTTTGAGGAAATTTTCACTCGTTTCGGGGTACCACGGGAAATAGTCACTGACCAAGGGACACAATTCACCTCAAATTTGGTCAAGAATCATACTGAACAGTATAAGATCAAACACATAAAGTCTTCACCCTATTGACCCCCAAGCCAATGGCCAAGTGGAATCGACCAACAAAGTGATAGAGGCCATCCTCACTAAGACTGCTCAGTTACATCACAAAGACTAGGCTGATAGATTGCCTAAGGCCTTTTGGGCCTACAGGACAGTGTGGAGAAATACAACATGCCACACACCTTATGAGTTGGTGTATGGGAAGCAAGTACTACTGCCCATAGAGTTTCAAGTAAAAACCTTCAGAACTGCCATGCAATTAGGGATGGACTTGAACAAAGATAAAAAAACAGAGGCTATTACAATTAAATGAGCTTGATGAGATAAGACAGGATGCCCTACAAAGAACCACCCTGATACAAGAGAAAAGGACCAAATGGCATGACAAGTACATCAAATCAATTTTTTATTCGATGTTTTGAACCAAACAAATGTGGTCCATCATTAGGAAGAGTTTTTAAGATAATTCATCAAGAACATCATTAACCAAGGTACTGTTGAGTTAGCTGAAATTTGTTTAAATCCACTCTCTTTAGTTTCCATTCAGACATTTATGAACAAACATGTGGGGTTGCAATGGGATCCCCCTCTCTACTATCATAGGCAATTTATTCATGGAGAATTCGGAAAGAAAAGCCCTCATTTCCTCACCCTTTCAACCCAGATACTTGAATAGTTTTGTCGATGATACTTTTGTTATTTGACCCCATGGTTATGACAAATTAAATGAATTCGCAAATCATCTCAATAAACAATCCACTCACATCAAATTCACTATGGAGGTTGAAGATAAAGGTAGTCTTCCCTTTTTGGATGTCAAGGTCACAAAAAGACTTGATGGATCCTTAGCCCACCAAGTCTATAGGAAGAAAACTCGCACCGAACAATACCTTCATTCTGAATCCCATCATCACCGTGCCCAAAAATTAGGGTTTCTCAACACCCTATCCACTAGGGCCCTCAGAATCTCTGATCATGAGCACCTTGATGAAGAGAAAAACCACTTCCTCAAGGTTTTCAAGGATAATGGCTACAAAAAACATCAAGTGATTAGAGCCTTTCAAAATGCCTCTAAAAGACCTAGAAGTAAGACACAAACTAATAATGATGTGTCCAAAGTTTTCTTACCATACATACAAGGAACAACAAATAAGCTTGCTAGGATTTTGAAGAAGAAAAATATTGGGGCAACTTTCAAACCCATAAACACTATTAGGAATTCCCTTAGGTCAGTCAAAGACCCTATTGATCCCATTGAACACAAATGTGTCTATATGATCCCTTGTTCATGTGGTAAACAATACATAGGGGAAATAGGTCGATCCTTTAGAATCAGAATTCAAGAACACGCCGCTGATATCAAGCACAATCGCACTCGTCCCTCGGCATTGGCAGAACATTCAGATAAAACAAAACATCATATTTGTATTGAAGAGGACAAAATTCTTGCCAAAGTAGATCACTGTCACAATAGAAAATTTAGGGAAGCCATCGAAATCGAAAAGAAACCAAACAATCTAAACAGAGATGATGGTTGGAAGATCAGTCAAAATTGGATCCCAACACTAACCATAATGACATATTCTAGAAACTTATTAGTATTATTTGATTAATAATTTATTAGTAATTTCTTATGTCTTATTTATTTTTAATAATTTGGCTCTTTACTAAAAAAAAAAATCATATTTATACACCTAATGATTTTCAGATTTCCTTCATATCTTAAAAACTCTTCTTGATGATGCGCCACATTTGTTTGGTCTGAAACGTTGAATAAAAAATTGATATGATGATTCTGAAAGAACCACCTTATCATAACTCCATTCGCAAAAGTATCAGAACTGAAGTACATCAAAAAGAAGTCCTTCCAGTCAGGGGATTGGGCCCTTCTATATGATAGTAGATTCAAAAATTTAAGGGTAAATTGTCTACTAGATGGTTGGGACCTTATGAGGTTGATACAGTCTATGAAAATGGTTCAGTAAGGATTAAAATCATTAATGAAAATCAGACTTCCTTTGTTGTAAATGGGCATCAACTGAAGTTTTATCATAAGCCTCTGTCAAAAGAGGATTATGTCAAAAATGTTCTTCAAAGTTCCGAAATGCAACTGGTAAGCAAGACAGTTTCCCCTCCTGCTGACCTTCCACAGTAAGTTCAATTGTATAAATTCATTTTATGAACATAAGTGTGTCATTAGATAAAGTTTCTCTTTTATTTTTTTGATATAACTAACAAAAATGAAAAAAAAAAAAAATTGGTTATGTTCCCATGTAGATAGGCGAATAAGGAGGACATCTACCAGATGGAGTTTTCTTTAAGTTTTTCAGAATCTTTAAAATTGAAAACACCGATGAGAAGGAACTGGCCCGGGATCGAGAAAAATCCACAAGACGATATAAAGAGTTTTCTTTAAGTTTTTCAGACTCTTTAAAATTGAAAACACCGGTGAGCAGGAACTGGCCCGGGCTCGAGAAAAATCCACGGGACAGTATAAAGAGTTTTCTTTAAGTTTTTCAGACTCTTTAAAATTGAAAATACTAGTGAGAATTTACTAATATGGGATCGATAAAAATCCACAGGAAAGTATTAGTTAGGGTTATTATTGTTATTTTTGTAATAAAGAGGAAATGCTAGTGGAAGTTGTGATCACCTTAGTTCCAAAAAGAAGAGGTTTCTATAATCTCAACAACTGATCATCTAATATCTAGAATACCCTCCTCTTACAGATCTCTTCTTGCATTATTCCTATGCAAACACAAAATTCCTAAGTTTTGGTATTTGTCCCATCTACATGGTTATTCAATCGAATCTGATCACAGAACACCAGTTGTTTCTACAAGTCACTGCCACCAGAATCTGTGTCAAAAATATCTCAAGCACGAGAAAAAAAGTTCATCTTTGTGCTTATCCAGTACCAATGGTCATCACTGCGCTAAAATCATCTCGCTATTCTCATCCGGTACTAAACCCCATCTGGTATTAAACAAGGGACCATGCGCTATTCCGGTACTAATTACCAACTCTACACACAGGTGATTTGGTACCCAGAAAATCCAACACTCAGGTAATCTGGTATCCAGATGATCTCATACTAATTTCAACTCTGCACACAGATGATCCAGTACTGGTAAGGATGTGACTAGTAACTCTCATCATACTTCCACCTTCCTGCTCAATTATTAGTGCTAGGATATACAGATTCAACATTTTTTTCGTTTTATTAAAAGAAATTAGACTAAATATGCATTTAAAAAATTTGGTTTCTCTCAGATCATGACATACCCCCTTTCATGAACGTTTATAAAAGCCTCAACCACATTTCCGTAAGAAGAAGATGTCCTTATTCCCCGAATATTAAGAGTGCAAGGTCATTATGTCTCTTACTGGATCAAACTCATACTCCTATCTATCCGGTAAATAAACCCCATAGACTTATGATTCACTACCGTACTATATGAAGTGACACGAACCACATCTCTAAGATCTCAAATAATTATCCCAGCTGATTTGACACTCATGAATCCCGATCATAACGACCACACCCTTCCGTGAATATTATCTGACATCATTTTTCCCATGAGTCCGTAAGTAGTTAGTGGATCTGACCCGCCTCACTGTATCATCATGGTTATCGATGTGACCATTGTAATCTACATTTCCATTTATAAACGCTCCTCTGGATGGCTCTTCCATCCAGATGAGAATTATTTATCGTTGTTGTCACACCACCTACAGACATCTCGTGCCTTCGTATTCCTTTCTTTTTTTTCCCCGTCCGGTACTCTATCACAGTCTACGTTTATCCGGTACTCAGCCCCCTATCCTATTTCCATGCCTCATTCATCGAGATAATTGTTTGGGATAGCATGGGGGTCGATAGGAATGATCCCATATTTCAATTGTATAGGGAAACAACAGAATATTAGGCTTGCAAATAAAAGTATGAACAGGCAGGATGGGTGCCATTTTTGGAAAATTTTAAAGATCATCATTAGGGAATTTCTCTTTCCTTCGCACAGACATATGATGGATAAATTGTGAAGTTTGGAGACATGAAGATAACAATTACAGAAGCCACTATAGAAGAAGCTACAAGACTTCCTATGGCTGGAGAAAAATACTTCAAGAGGGTGATCGTCGACAAAAAACTTTGTCAAAAATTCCTCTAACCAGAACATCAAGACCCCGATTGTACCAAGGGCGTCCCTTGAAGCTACGTTAAGGAGGAATATTGGAGGATTCTCATAAGTCTACATAAATTCCTCACCTGCAAGGGAAGGTATGCAGTAACCTTCATTTCTCATTTGAAGATTTTATCACATTTCGAGGGAGGACCACAAATCAATTTTCCTCACTTCCTGTGGATGAGTTTAAAGAAGATGGTGAGAGGGGTGAGGTCAGTTTCCAAGAAACCCGAAACTAGCCTTCATCACCATGGTTTAATAAAAATTCTGGTTGTTCATGCTTTGAGGACACAAGGTGGTAGTTGGAAGCAATTACTCCAACAGAATTTCTCTCAAGAAAGAATATCCAACACATGAGACAGGGATACACAGTGAGGGTTCAAGAAAGAGGGAAAAGGAAGACAGAAGGAAGGCATCAGGAGGAAAAGAAGACAATGTTACACCCATCTCATCCCATCCCATTGAGAAATCAGTGACATAAAATTATATTATAGGGGAACCTACTACATCGAGGAAGAAGAAATCCATCCAATTATAGAAAATAAGTCCTACCTTGATTCAAAAAAAAAAAAGACAAAAGGAAGACTCTGATCTTGGAGGATGATCAGACAGTGTTCCTAAAGCAATCATGGATGTGTCATTAGAACCATCCATCCAAGTAGAGAAGACCCCTAACCTCAACATTCAGAACAAGAGAAAGTCTACATGGTTTAAAGCGTCTGGTCCAGTCCTATGTCCTAAAGATCAATTATCACAAAATAAGAAATGAAAGAAAGAAGATACATATCAACAAGATATTTTACATGAAGCAGGCAGTAGACTCCCTCCAGAATTCATTAAGGAATTGGAAAACATCCCTAAGGTAGTTACTCAGTCTTCCTAGAAACTCGTTGGTGAATTGAAAGAAATTGTTAAGGTGACAAGCAGAAACAAAAAGAAGCTCGAAAGGGAGAAGAAATAAAAGGAACAAATTATAGAACCTATGCCTCAATCTTCCAAGGTAGAAATAAGGGTTGGTCAGTAGAAGAAGACTCCAATATTCACAACTCGGGACCTCAAGATGAAAGTCAAAATGATACAGGATAAACAAGTGTCCAGACCCACCACCATTATTAAAATAAAGAAGAGGAAGTTGTTTGAGGAAATTTCTACTCCTATCAGCAAGTCTAAAGAGGCCCCACCCCCCATATGAAGGACTACCAGAAGCATGGCCAAGCAAGTGACAGTTCCAAATATACCTTCTCTTCAAAGGGAACCCATGGATATTCTGAGTTCTCCAGAGAAAGGAAGTGGTTGTGCAACTACATTGAGTGAAGCAGAAGGGTTGGTAATAGTAAGTGAAGCAGAAGGGTTGGTAACAGTAAGTGAAATAGAAGGAGTGGTAACAGAGACTTTGAGGGGTTTGAGGAAATAAAAAGAAGCCCGAGTGGATGTAACTAAGGAGGCAATCACATCTAGCACAGACAAGTCTCTAAACAAAAAAAAATTGATAACAAAGATTGAGAGGCAGAAGCAAGAAGTTGAAGAATACAAAGTATTGGACAGGCATAGCAAGGCAGAGAATGCACAATTGAAATAACAACATGCAGAGGTCTCTACCAAAATCAACAAGGTTTTTCGATTGATCCAGTACACTAGGGTAATTAAGAAGGAATTGAAAAGTGAAGTTTCTAGTTTTAACATCCTGCAACCTAAGAAATGATTGAGAAGGATTCAATTCTGTAGGAAGTTTTTAAGTATCAGTTTTTGACGACACTGCATGAGGACATGCAACACCTTCAGCATGGGGGAAATGTTGAGTCTATGTTTTGACATATATAATGCCCTATATTACCTTGTATCTGAGCCATTTTGCCTATCTTATAAGCCTATACTTGACTATTTCTTCTCAAACACATACCTAATAGCCTTGTTCATGGTCACAAGAGGTAATTGATGATTTAAAGCATGTTTTGTTTGACTTTATTGAATTAATTCGATTAAAGTGTTTTTTTTTGTATATTCCTAATGGTTTGACTCATGAGCAGCCTATTTGGTACTTGCACTATTCTGGTACTATCAGTCATCGTGCAATCCGGTACCAAATTTGTCTGGTACCTAAGGCATTTTTTATCCGGTACTATCCACTCCAAATCCATTATGGTACCAAGTCATGCGCTATTTTGATATTGTCTGCTTCGCATCCATTCTAGTACTTAGATTTGCGACTATGTGTATTTCGGTACCAAAACCTTTGTTTCCAGCAGGCACCAGTTGGACCAGTATAATGATGAAGATTTCGAGAAGACAGTTGAACAGAATCTCCCAAATCCATTTTCTAGATTACGAGAGACTCCATCACTCATGCACTTTGTGTCATGAGGATGGAGTCGATTCCTAAAGATTCGATGTAAATATCAAGTGTAATAGATTTAAAATTATTTAGTACTTATCCATAGATATTGGTAGTATCAGTTTACCTTATATATAAGGAATATTGTATAGGTGATGGGTGTGGATAATAAGGAATGTAATGAAGTTTGTTATCAGAACCAGATAATACATATTGTTCCTATGTATGATGTGAAGAACTGTTGATCCAATTTACTGGTTGAATTAATGCAAAAGATCTATTATGTCAATTCCTTAGTGTGAGTGAAACATTTTAGTCTGTTACTTTCTTAAGAGGTTCCTTGTTAGTTTGGAAAGGGACCACCACCCCAACTAAGGTAAACCTCCCTGTATATGTTTTGTGTGATTGTGTGAGTATTTTACAGTAGTGTGTGTTAATGATCTTTAATCTATTCTCAGAGTTCAACATTGAGTTAATTGTTTCTGGATTGGTTTGAATAGTCAGGTGTTAGATCAAATAGATATTTCATTCTTAAACATTGAAGGTTTCCATTTAATTATTTGAAGTGGGGATTGATATCTTGAGTTTATGATTGCAGTAGATTTAATACATCAAGGAATCAAAAGACTTTATATCTCATCTTCATGCTCTGTAATGAAGTCTCCCAGTTTTGTTGAATGTTCCATGTATTGGTTTGTTTGAATTGCATGAAGCTGGAATTGATTTTGATTTCAAGAGTGATTGGAGTTGGTTTCTATTTACTGTTTCGATTACTACAGGAGACAAGATTTTCAAATTCATCTCTTTAATTCATGAGCCTGGAATGAATAGACTTGTTTCTCTACGATATAATCCTTTTTGATTGGTTGTTTGTGTGAAGAAGTCTCATTATCAGTTTTCTCTTCTAAGTTCAAGGGTGTTTGAAGTATTTCGAGATTTTAGAAATAGATTTTTTATGTTATTAATTATTTCCTATATGCAACAGGCTTAAGTAGGTTACCCGTTCTCAACACATATAGTGTAACAACTATTTTGATTACAAATACCGAATTGACATTTAAATGAGTGTAATATATATATTGAACATATTTATACACCAACAAAAGGCCTCCTCACTTTCAACAATAGGTTTACATCATTGACCTTTGATCGAATGATTCCATGAATGTTTGACCTTAGCTCATTTATTCACATTCACTGGAATGTACTAGGGTACCTTGGGGGTCATTGTCATCATTGGTGATTTCCCTTGCACTTATTAATGGTTTATCTCAATGACCGATAATCAAGTGGCTTCTACCATGTTTGACATCAAATCATCTATTCACATGGCTAGATTTGTATCACATCAGGATCGGGACGAAGACCCTGGGGTGGGCGCTCACTCTATTATGTTATTTTCCCAGGTTGTGATGGAGACATTTGAGCATGTAAAATATTTCATTATAATCACCACGATGTCAATATTACTGATATAAATATTGTCACATAGATCCACTTTGTATTGATCTATTGTAATGATCCCAAGCCATTATGCAAGGATCATCACTATTTTGGTGTCTTTTTTAAACTTTTTTCTAGTTGTGGTATTTCGTCAAACACTTTGTTGATCTACCTTTTAGATGTGTTTATATGTATGTATGCAGCAAAAATAGAAAGAGATAACCATGGAACATACCTCAACCATATGCAATAAGATAGAAAAGCCAAAACATCTCAATTCTTCTTTATTCATAAAATAGAGAAACCTGCTACAATGAAGATGTCGATCTGGAATGCTCAACAGATGGCCAAGAAGATAGACAATAGATAAGAGCTTCTAAAAAATGCTCCCGCTACTACAAAAGATGCCTCCAAAGGCTGAATAAGAAATGAAGATCAATACAAGAAGATCTAAATGCCAAACTCTCCAGCTGAAGAATGCCACGCTCCAATAGAAGGCTGAAACCCTCAATAACTTGGCCCTGCTGCCAAAAGTGTCCAATCACCCTAATAAATATTCCAACTGATAGATCGGGTGATGGTAAGAACAACCCGGGTGACTGAACCTCCAAGATCCTTCTCAATCTCTTTAGATCTGAAATCCCCCACTGAATGGTGCACCCCACTGGATGACTGAAACTCTAGATAATTCGGCCCTGCTGAAGGAGGCCTCCAAATTCTCTAAAACTCTCCAGAAATAT
>SNQJ01S0220918.1:0-15222 GCA_010110895.2 Picea sitchensis | reverse complement strand
GCATTAATAGAAGTCAGTTTTTTTCATCATCTTGATTAATCTGCGTTGAAACACTCATGCATGGAGGATTGAGATGAGGCTTGTAGTTGTATTGTAATGTATTGTACTGTTGTGACTAGTTTTAGTCAGTTTCTCTATTATTTTGTTTCTTCTTATACTCAAATGATCGTGCATGGAGGATCCAGATGAGTTTTTTTAGTTTCATGGTAATGGAGATTTTATTATTGTGTAGCTGTGATATATTTTAGTGTCTGAAACTTAAGTTTAAGAGTGATCTTGTGCTTGGTTTTTTCTTCACCAAGTTTCTTGAAAGTCGGATGCCCATGGCAGACTTGTCCACCTTTCTCACTAAGTCTTCCCTATGCTCACCTTTAACCTTAAACCACTGACTCAAGTTAATGAGGACCTCATTTCCCTATGCATTGCTTGTCCATTTTCTGTGTTAAAACATTCTTGTACTAAGTTTTGTCCATTTGACCTCCACTCATAAACCTACCTCCACAAACATTTTGATGGGTATTGGGCTTACCCTCTCACAATATGAGGGTGACTCTCATTACTAACATTAATGGCGTCATTTTTGGGGATGGAAGTGAATATATCTTCCCTAGGAGAATGACATAGATCCAAGTATTGATGGTAGACAAGAGAGGGACACAGAAATTGGTTGTAATCATCTACCTGGCAACTCCACAATCAAAGACTCCACTGGGGAGGATCCTGGTGACAAAATGATGACCATACAAAAGGGGATGACCAGATATCAGATTATGATCTTTCTCCATGAACTCTTGTTTTTTTTTATCAACTCATTTCTCTCTTTACCTTTACATATCAAGAGGATTATCCTCTGCTTTGGTTATTCATATGATCATCAACCTTCCTTTATATATCCATCCTTGGAAGAAGAAGACCTACCTTATGCATGTGTTGTAGATGTTGATCTTGTATCTTCACCTCAACCTATTCATAAGGATGAGCTTTGTATTGAAATACCTCTTGAATTTGATCACCCTTGTAACCTTGAGGAGGTTGAAATTGATTCAAGCCTTCTCTTATATCATAACCTTCTGTTGGTAATGTTGAACCTTGCCATCATCTTGTTAAACCTCATATCCAACCCACTAGTTTTCAAACTAGAATCAAAGACAAAATGTTTAAACCTTTAAGGCTTCCATCTCACCTTATCCTTATCCTCTTGATTTCCTTGAGCATATTCCTCGATTCTCTAGAGAAGATCATGTTACAACTAAGAGGCATTTGGAAGCCTTCAAGAACTTTCTTGATCAGTTTGAGATAGTTCATGATGATGTTATTATGAGGTTGTTCTCAAAATCTTTGTTCAGAGATGTTGTTGTGTGGTTTAAGTGTCTGAGAGCCGATTACATTGGTTCTTGGAGCAAGCTACACAATGCATTTTTAAAGTGTTGGGGTGAGAACAAGTCTCTTGATTAGTAATTGGATGATTTTTATGCTTTGAGGAGAGGGGAAGAGGAAGCATGTTAGAATATGATGGATGTGCTCATTTTACCATAGACAATATCACTATTTCCACCCAACCGTAGGTCGAAGCCACCCTGCAAGCACCTTAACCTTGACAGAGAATCACTCTGGAAGCAAACCCTAGGCTAGATAGCCAAACAAAGGGTGGTGGACCTTTCTCCAAGGATCGCACACCAAACAAGAGTTGATCAGATAGTCCAAACCATAACCAAGAGATAGTCCAAGCCAAAACGTAATCTACTAGCTGCAATGGCAGATCTCCTCCAAACTTGCACACAAATTGGCTGACATCAGTACACACAAGTGAGCTCTGCAGTTCTGAGAATGCCTTCCAGAATGAAGACTGGCCTCCTATATTTATACTATTTATGGCTAACTGCCTGGGTTGAATTCTCATTCTGGGTCCCTATTTACTTAGTATATAATATTTCCTTTAGACAACTTCTTATCTTGGAGGTTAATAACCTAATACAAGTTATCCTCTTGAGCTAACTTGTCTTCTAGGGTTATTAGCCAACTAATTAGGGTTTCTTCTTGCTTCCTGGAATATTCTATTCTCGTCAGGTTTACATAGGGAGGTAAATACCTCCCACAGCTACCATAATATCAACACTCCCTCCTAGCTAGGGAGGTATTTCAGATAATGGTCTTGAGCACAAATATACCATTCACCTGGTAGCATAAACATAGTTGTATATACTATCTCGTGACTAGATCATGAGAACCATCATCACCATCAGTATCATCGACTGCATCATCTCTCGAAACTATACTCCATCTAAGTAATCATACATGATGTTGGATAAGTCACTCACTCCATAGAGTGACACAACAACCATTCTTATAATTCGAACATATGTCCTAGAAGAATAAATGTCCTGGACCATTTTCCATCTGGCAAATCTCTATCCATTTATCATCCATCTAGTTGATAATCATTTCCAACATTGTTGATAGTATTCAAGGCAATCGGAACAATATCATTCAATAGAACACAATTGTTTCTATCCATAGTAGTACATAACTACAATCCAGTGGTACACTACCACACCAAGTAGCACACAGGTACTTGTTTAGTGACGTATAGTCACAAACAATGGAACACATCCACCACAGTAGTATACATCTACTATCTAGAGACATACAGTATCCATAACAATCATCTGATATCAACCTACACATAAAACATTGTTATGATATAAACTGAATCATCTGGGCCATTCTTCCACTCACATCTATGAGATCTAGAAGAGCATCTACCCTCAGAAGGTCAAACATCAATGATGAGCTATCTAGACTATTCTTCTCAAGAGAGGAAGAATAATTGTCCTGATTTCTGATCTTGGACCATTCGCTATCCTGGGCCATTCCTCCAGCACTAAACAAAGTGAAACCTAGAGAGAATGAGTCTAGCCTAGCGAATGTCTGCCCCTGATTGTTGAACCTAGACCATTCACCTATATGGGTCATTCCTCCGGCACTAAACAAAGTGAAACCTGGAGAGAATGAATCTTCCCTAGGGAATGACTATTCAGACCATTTCCAAATGAAATGATTGTTCTGCACCAACCTCCAAAATGGACCATTCTTCGAAATTTCTCACAATAGTGAGCTTCAAAAGAATGATTGTCTAGCGAGGCAGACCCGTCTTCTTGACCACTACTGAGAGTGATCATCAAGAAGAGAGATTGTCCTAGACCATTCCCCATGTTAACCACAATGGGAAATCGCTTTCTATGGTACATCAACAATCCATCGAACCATTTTCATTAAGAAAATGACTATTCTATCTGGACCATTTTCCGAACTGGAAAATGTATGTCCGTCAGAAATCTCAACCCACTTTCCGAACTGGAAAAGAACTGCTCATCCTAGACCATTTTTCGAACTGAAAAATGACTGTCCATAAATCAATAACACATCAGTGCTCCCTCCCAACCTGAGAGTCATATATTCCTTTTTCAATAAGGAAGTTGTCTCCATGAGCTCCAGCTTGAGTACGCAAACTCTTTCATCTTGGACAGAGGCTTTACCAAAATATCTACTTATCTGCTCATCTGTGGAGATATATATTGGAGAACCACTTCTCTTTTATGGACTTCATCATGGGGAATGTAATTCTTGATATCAATGTACTTCGGTCTTTCTGTAAAACTGGTTTTCTCTAAAGGCTTCATATAACTTTGATCATTACAGTATATCATAGTTCAATTCAGCGCTTTTGTTTCCTACTAGCTCATAACACCGTGGCAAGGCTCAAACTGGAACATATCCATGTGGAACTTCTTCTGTCATCATGAGATCTTTGTGATGGATTGGAAATCCATCATCTTGATCTTCTGAGTAATCATTCTGATACAATATCTTTGTTATAGAAAGTCTTCACCACGCTTTTGTTGTGCATTGGAGGTTCTCCACCAAGTTGTCTTCTTCCATCTGCATACAAGAGTCTTTTTATGGTATACCTCAAATCATTGAGGTTTCTATACATACGCTATTTGTTCAATTATTCTGGAGAATAGTATTTGCATTCATCTGATGTCAATTCCAACCTATGGATATTGTTGAATATATAATGGCTCCTGTAGAAATATATCTGGTTTACTTGAATAAGTAATCATCATAGTCTTCTCCCTCCATATGGGAGAACCTCTAGTTCTGGATCTCACAATGCTTACATGCATAAGTCTTTCATACACTATTCTTCATCACAACTTTCAGTACCTCTGCTTGATTGCTTTTAGTGAGTTCATATCAGGCTGGTAATCTCGTGATTCTCGATACAATGACTAGTTTTTTTGGCTTCTCTTTGTTTCTTGGAATATTTATGCTCTTCCTCATGTTTCTCTTTAGATCTTGGTTCCATGGAGTTTTCTATAGATTCCATGCTCTGAATATTCTAGCTTCTTCCTTTCATCGTAGGACTAGGGATACTTTAAGGCTTCTTTTCGAAGAAGACTTCTTTTAAATTCAAATTGAACATGTACTGCTTTTCATGGCTAGTACCATGGATATATACTTTATCCTCTTCAATGGATCATAGGATTAGCTCCCTCCTAATCCTTTCTTCATGTATGAATTCATGCTCTTCTTTTGGTAATATATAATCGGCTCCCTCCATCTAGGAGAGTCCACACTTTCGTCTACATCCTTATTTCCTTCTGCAAAGTGTTACAAATATTTTTCCAATTTCCTCTTGATTGTTGACTTCTTTCTGTCTTTACTTCTTCTAGGTTTCTTTCTGATTTTGGCTTATCTTGTAGCTTATCTTATAGTCATAGTAATACTTTTCCTTATGTTTTTGTTCTTCCATAAGTATAGTTTCTCTTTGAACATATTATCTTCTAAGAAATAGATATGCAAGATATGTACCAAAAACATGGTATGTACAAGAACTATGAAGAGTATTGTTACCTTGTCTTAGAAGAAGAAATACGTTTTGTCCTGCTTGGATTTCTTTGAGGTTTCCATTTCTTCGGCAACTAATGCTTCATGTTTTTCCTTCCTTTTCTTTAACTTGGGACAATGATTATTGTAGTGACCATACTTTTGACAATTGAAGCATTGTATCCTTGACATATCTTTCTCTTGATTTGTTTTCTTCCTGGAGCCAAAATTCTTTTTGTTCCTGAAATCCTTGAACCTTGCTTTGAAGTCTTGATCATCGTACTTCTTTTGGGGTTTCTCTTTTCCACTAATCCATGATTTTTCTTGAGCACGGCAAGTCCAAATTTCTTCAAATGTAGGATACTCCTTCCTTGTGTTCATGCTTGCGGCAAAAGCATCCCACGTATTGGGAAGACCATTGAGTACTATGTTTACCAATTCCTTCTTTGTAATGATCTCATCAATAGCTTGTAGTTGATATCTTAACTAAGAGATTCTCACAAACTATGATGTTATGTTGTCATCATCATTCATCTTCATGTCACAGATCCCATTCTTCAGACTCATTACTTGTCCAATGTTTCTGATTGAGAAGAGGTTTGTTAGGGAATCGTACATCTTCTTCGACGAGTCAATATGGGAGATATAGGGTATCAAGTGGTATTTTATAGATTCCACTATGATACTCATGGAATTGATGTCACGTCTTTGAACTTCTCCATAAAAACAACATTTTGTAGTTCCTTCTCTTTTCATTCTCCAAACTATGGTTCCACTATCTTTCCTTTCACGATATCCAGTACTTTATTCTTGGCAAGGATGAGGCCAATCCTTGTCTTCCACACGCTGAAGTAAGAAGCTCCATCTAACTTGTTTTCTGACTTCATAGAGTAATTCATGGATGGTTTGACTTGGTCAACCCTATATTTGACCAAAAAATCAAACTTGGCGTCTTATTTGCTGAGAGTACCAAGAGATGCACTAGGATAGGGTGCACTAGTCTATCCAGAAATTAGGTCAATCCCTTCACTTAAGGTGCCTCAATGAGAAGGTTAGGGTTTTTGCAACTGCACCTGCTAGTAACCTTAGCTACAGTGATTTGTTGACTTCTCCTGCTAGAAACCCTAGCGACAGTTCTTTCAACGAGCTTAGTATCCTTATGGCTATGTTCCCTTCTAGTGGTTAGACTGAATGAAGGAGGTGGTGGGCCCATGACCTGTTAGAATATGGTGGATGTGATCATTTTACCATAGACAATATCACTATTGTCACCCAACCATAAGTCGAAGCCACCCTCCGAGCACCTTAACCTTGACAGAGAATCACTCTGGAAGAAAACCCTAGGCTAGATAGACAAACAAAGGGTGGCGCACCTTTCTCCAAGGATAGCACACCAAACAAGAGCTGATCAGATTGTCCAAACCATAACCAAGAGATAGTCCAAGCCAAAACGTAATCTGCTAGCTGTAGCAGCTGCAACGAAATCTCTCCTCCAAACTTGTGCACAAACTAGCTTACTACAATGCACACAAGTGAGCTCTGTAGTTTTGAAAATGCCTACCAGAATGAAGACTGGCCTCCTATATTTATACTAATTTTGGCTAACTGCCTGGGCCGAATTCTCATTATGGGTGTCTATTTACTTAGTATATAATATTTCCTTTAGCCAACTTATTCTCTTGGAGTACAATAACCTAATACAAGTTATCCTCTTGAGTCGACTTGTCTTCTAGGGTTATTAGCCAACTAATTAGGGTTTCTTCTTGCTTCCTGAAATATTCTATTCTCGTCAGGTTTACATGTGGAGGTAAATACCTCCCGCAGCTACCATAATATCAACAAAGCCTTGGTTGTCTTCAACGGGAGGTTTTATAGTGGTTATCATAGCATGTGAGTGGAAATCCGACCTTCGGAGACTGCTGACATGGTGTACTATGTAATGGCTCATCATTCAAAGCTTGTTCTTCTCTTGAGAGAAAGGAAATATTCATCCTTAAAATGATTATTTGAAGATGATGAAGAGGCCGAGGATAACATTTGTGCTAGCAAGAATATTCGAGATCAAGTATATTTTGAAAATATGCATGCACAAGATGAGAAGCAAGAGGACTGTCAGTATATTCTAGATGAATGGAAAAAAGACAGTGAGTATGAATCAGATCTAGAGCAGCAGCAAGGTTGTATGTATTTTTTACATTTGGAACTAGATTCTTCATTATGCTCAGATTTTCCTATAGACATGGATGCATGTCATGTTTATGATCGGTTTCCAAAATATTTTGAGAATGAAGTAACATATGATTGCATAGATAATCATATGTTCCTAGTTGAGCATTATCCGTATAATTTAAATTATGTTGTGCAATTATCTCATGATCATTTTGTTAAATAAGAATTTGTCTCTCTCGAGGACCAAGATCTTCTTATAAAAGAGAAAGAAGGTTATCAATTTTCAAGAAAAGAGGAATTAATGGAGGAGCAGTTTTTTCCTGAGGATCAACAAGTTTTTTATCTTGGTTTCAATGATTCATTTGTAGACTTGTTAGAGTCAAGTTTTTTAGATTTTCTGAAAGTTTCAGATTTCATTCCACCAGCATTCACGGGTGAGTATGGTTTTTTGAAGGATTATCTATCATTGTTAGTATATTTCTATTTTTATCTATTAAGTAATGATAGAGACAAGATCATCTCAGTCTTGAATTTATTTGAATGGCTACTGTGGAAATCTACTTTTACTTGACCAAATTGCATACTTGGTTAGAGGTAGAGTAGTGTAGGAAATAAGCTCGCTTCCCACGCATTTGCTTTCCTTCAAGTTTGCAATAGGTAATAATCTCGCGTATCAATCCTTTCTTTCCTTAGTTTATAGAGGGTCTTTCATTTTTCTTGAATAAGTAGCAATTGTTAGCATTGTTTGGAGGTTGGTTACACAGATGACTCTGTATCCCAATAGATAAGGCAACTGGAACTGATAAGGTTCTTGGAAGCCTCACAGGGAGGCCCCCATCCAAGTTGGAGCCTGATGTTAGCACAAACATCTGCAATGAAAAAAGTAGCTCAAAGGCACTGTGAACTCTAGATCTGGAAAGTGGCACTAGAGAAATTGAGCTCACAGCAGGTCGGCCAAGTATTTTTCTTACACAGGAAACAACCATGAGCACAAAGTGCAGCATTTAAAGTATTCTATTTTGGGTTGAAGTACTAGAATCGATCGGGTTCATTTTTCAATGGTGGATATCCAACAGGCCACTCAGATCGATGGTGTTTGTGCATTCGGAGTGTCGAAATCATGTGGGGTTTAACATCTAGAGGGAACCCACGAAGTAACAAAACCCTAAAGTGTCGTAGCATCGAAGTCTCGAAGAGACATGTCACTTCAAGCCCGTACTACTTCGGGAGATTTCCATGCTTTACATATAGAAACTCTCAAAGTTCGAAGTGCCGGAGACACATGGCACTCATTCGTCGGAGACACGTGGCACTCATTTCAGGCCAACACATCACTCTAGGAGAGTGTCACTCTGGGAGTTTTCCATCCAGAGAAACCACAGTTCTCCGAAGCCCAGAGCCCTGAAGTCCCAAAATATTTAAATGATAAAAGCGGCCTAATCCTGGTTTAATTATTGATAATAATATGTTAATCACTTCGCAAGTTTGGCACTCTGGGATTTATATACACTTTTCATTCAAAATCTCTCGAAATCTAAAGTGTCAGAGGCACCTAGCACCCATCAATTCTGACTCGTGGTGCTCATCTATTAGAGACACATGGCATCCATCTAGCACTGACATATGGCATGCATTTCAAGCATTTTTGGATATTTCTTCAGCCTATTTTTGAGTGACACATGTCACCCCTCCATCAACGACACATTAGCATAGTGACGTCAAGTCACCACGTCAACTTTGGGAAGTCGTTCTCTATGAAATATTCTTGTTCAACATCAAAACTCCCTAGCACCAAGATTGGTGCCTCCCCCAAGCATAATTAAAGAGTTTCTAAGGTTGGCGAATAGGTAAATATTTAGCAGTAGTGCTAAAATAGCGGGACTTCCTATACCTTAGGGTGCGATCAGATCAATCGTCATCAATCATTTTGGCACCATAAGTTGCGCGGATTTTAAAATCCAAAGGCATGTTGAAATCCTAACCATGGTTTTGTTGGGAGGCTACATGGAAGAAGAGGGTGCATTTTGGGCCCGAGAGCGGTGTGGGCCTAAACTGCTTCCCACGACCCCAAAATCATGTGTGCATATAATATCGTATCCAGCAGCGACAGGTTGTCGCCCGCTAGTCATTCAACTGCACTCCAATCCCAAGGATGATGCAGTTAATGAGAAGGGACTGGTAGTTGAAACCTCAGCTCAGTCCATAAATGGAAAGAATAGAATTATGGCCGATGAGACAGAGTTGTCATCCTAAGGTTCTACGATGGAAGGTTTTTTCTACATGCCCATGTTAATCTGAGCTTGTGTCTTATAGAAGAATACATACACAGTCTAATAGAAGGTTGCACAGATGTAAATATTTGAATGGGATGACCAGATCACACTCATAGCGGTTGTGGACTGATCTGAGTATAAGTAGATCAGTTCAATATTTTGTTAAGGTCGTCAATTGGTTGAGAAGAGCTCCCTATTTTGTAATATTTTGATAACAGAGTTGTTCTCTAGTTTTGTATGAGATCTGAGACTTTCACATTAATAGAAGTCAGTTTTCTTCATTATATTGTTTAATATATGTTGAAACACTTGTGCATGGAGGATCCAGATGAGGGTTGTAGTTGTATTGTAATGTAGGTTTGATTAAAGTATTGTTGTGACTAGTTTTAGTCAGTTTCTCTGTTATTTTATTGTAGTTGCATGGTAATGGAGGTTTGATTATTTTGTAGCTATGATATATTTCTGTGTCTGAAACTTAGTTTCAAGAGTTCTATTGTGCCTAAGTTTTTCTTCACCAAGTTGCTTGAAAGTCAGATTCCCATGGAAGACTTTTCCACCTTTCTCACTAAGTCTTCCCTCTGCTCACCTTTAACCTTAAACCACTGATTGAAGTTAATGAGGACCTCATTTCCTTATGCATTGCTTGTCTAGTTTCTATGTTAAATAATTCTTGTACTGATTTTTGTCCATTTGACCTCCACTCATAAACCTACCTCCACAAACATTTTTATGGGTATTGGGCTTATCCTCTCGCAGTCTGAGGGTGACTCTTAGTGATAAAAAAATTGAATAGTTCTCTTATTGTCATCAAATTACATTCTTGGTAATCGTCAAGTCAATGTTTCCAAGTTAGTTGTCGTGCCTCATCATGTTCAAGGGAAGTTTCACTTCGAACCATCCATCTGCAGTATTTCCAATTTCCATTTCTGGTGTCAGTCCATACTCATTCGATTCACCATCTTACATCAATTTCCTGTGTCAGTTTCATGTCAATGATGGTGGATACATCAATTACCTCCTTCAACGAGTATTTTCCTATCGACTTCAACACATCATCTGGGAATTAGACTTAGAAACCAATTAGTACCTTGGGACCTACATGCCTCAATGGTAGGCCTCCTTGCTTTCGACAGTAGGTTTATATTATAGACCTCTAATAAGATGATTCCATGAAGGTTCTAACTCAACTCGTTTATTCACATTCATTGGAATGTACTAGGGTACCCTGTGTTGGATGTGGAGCTTGATTATATTCTTGATTCAGAGGTATTTGTTTTCAGTCATGTTTATACCCCATGAATACTTTACACCCCAGAAGAATGTACACTCCTCCTTGTAAATGTATGTTGTAATTTCATTGTAAATTTGGACCGTTCATTATAAGGTCGCAGATCTAATGGTAGAAGTTATGTTAGGGTGTTTTTCCATAGAAGGAAACCCTATTTTATGAGGGAAATGTATTGTGTCTATGTATAATTGTGAATATTGTATTCTGAGAGAGGATACTATGAGAGAAAAAAGAGGAAGTTACAGTAGGTGCGTTGTAGGTTGTATCCCTTCATTTGTTGGATAATAATAAAGGAAGGATATGGAAATTTCTCTGGTGGACGTATCCCACACTGGGTGAACCACATATATCTTTGTCTCTATTGTATTGCGTATCTTATGTGTTTTGTTTCCACATTTGTTTTATTTTATTTCTCTGCGATCCTATTTTTCTAACACCTTGGAATTCATTAACATCATTAGTTATTTCCCTCGCACTTTCTAATGGTTTATTTCAATGATCAGTAATCAAGTGGTTTCTACCATGTTAGACATCAAATAATATATTCACATGGCTATATTTGTACCACATCGGGATTGGGACGAATACCTTGGGTTGAGCGTTCACTCTATTATCTTCTTTGCCCAGGCTGTGAAGGATATCATTTGAGCATGTTGATATATATACAATCACATAGATCCACATTGTATTGTTTTGTGGCTATGTTTTATCGTCTCATATATCCACTGTGTATTTGTCGTGGCTACGATCAATTCACATCATGGAGGTATGGATCCACATTGTATCTCTGGTGGCCATATCCTTAGTCAGTATTTTTCATGGATCTGTAGTGTATTGGTCAACGACCATGCTTTGAGTCATATTGTATTCCAAGCATAGGTATGCCTACCTCAGAAATGGAACATATATTAATAATGGTTTATGGTTGTTTGCAACTTCTTCCAGGTTATCCAACTCCACACCCTTGCATTGATGAATTTTTAAAGTGTTTCGACCATCAATTTATCTTTTGAACTCACACTTTAGGGGTCATTATGTTACACATCAAATTTCCACACTAAGTACCTCACCCTAAGTGTTGCAAGTGTCATAAAAGTGTCACATAGACTAACAACATGAAATAACATATGTCACAATCCCTGATCAATGTGGAGGAGAAACATATTATATCAAGGTCAAAATATTATGTGCACATGAATTATTTATTAATATTCATAAAAAGGAAATTAATTTAGTGTGAGAATCCACCTCACATTTATTTTCTTAATCTCAAGGAGAGGTTGAGAATCTCATGGATGGTTGAGATATTTTCTCAAACCAAAATCCAAATTTGGTGGATCTTGAGAGATAGTTCCTCCTTAAAATCCTTGAGAGATATTTTCTCCCTAAAATCCTTGAAGAGATAGTTTCTCCCTAAAAATGTTGGAGATACCATTTTGGTGGATCTAATGAGTGATCTTCTCCATGGTTGTTAAGCCTCCAAGTCCTATATAATGAGGGATTTCCATGGAGAAGAGAGGAATATTGTATATATCAAACTTATGATCTTGGTAGCATCGTGTAAGGGTTGGACGAGGGGAGATTTGAGGAATGCTACATTATCATCCATGTTTGAAAGTATTTTCTTTGGGTTCTCATTTTAATATACTTGTCATGTTTCCTTTGAGCTTGTCTATTCTTGCATGTGCTTGTATATTGTTCCTTCAATCTTCGTAGATGAATTTGTTTGATCTAATATTGTAGAGTAGGAGTTCTTTGTTTCTCTTTGTTGTCTATTGCATTGCAGGTATCAAGTTGTGCTAAGGAGTTTGGAGATCAAGCTCAGATTAGAAGCAGCAAGGACAAACTTTGAAACTAGGTGCATCACACATTTTATCCCTCTCTCTCTTTTTGATTAGTTAAAATATATTCAAAGGGATATTAATGTCCACTTGTGTTTTTCTGTCTTGGTTTAGGGGTCAATAATCTAAGGGAAAATTCACTTGTCCTCAAGGGAATATTTTCGTAACAGGTGGGCGTTGTGAAAATGTACGTCTTGAAATTGGACATTACCACCTGAAATCTCATATGTTTTCCATTGAAATGGGAGGTTGTGACATTATGCTAGGTGTTGAATGGTTACGCACTTTGGGTCCCATTCTTAAGGATTTTGAGGAATTAACCACGCAAATCCACTAGGATGGACACATGTATCACTTCCAAGGTATCACAGTTGGTTCTCTTGAGATCATTCGTTCCCATCGCATGGAAAATCCCCTCAAGAAAGGCCACTCTGGTATTATTTCTCAACTCCATTCTATTCAATCAGTTGATACACCCTCTGTGCATCTTGACCTCCAAGCTATTCTCTCCAAAAACCAAGTTGTTTTTTCCACTCCTCAGGGACTTTCACCTTCTCGTGGTGTTTATGATCATTCCATACCCATTTTTCCTGACAGTCTTCCTCCCAATGTTTKCCCTTATCGTCATCCCTTTTCCCAAAAGAATTAAATTGAGAAAATAGTACAAGAATTGCTACAAGCAGGTTTTATTTGCCCCAATACCAGCCCTTAWTCTTCTCTTATGATCATGGTACTTAAGAAATAAGGTACTTGGCGCATGTGTCCTGACTTCCATGCCCTCAATAAAATCACCATCAAGRAAACTTTTCCCATTCCTTTCATTGAGGATCTCTTGGATGAGTTGAGCAGTGCTCAGTATTTCACTAAACTTGATCTGCATGCTAGCTACCACCATATACGTATGCAAGACATTGGCATCCCCAAGACTACCTTTCTAACTCATGAGGGTCAATATGAGTGCTTGTTCATGCCCTTTGGCTTGTGTAATGCCCTTTCCACCTTCCAAAGCCTCGTGAATCATGTCTTCTGTCCTTTTATCCATCATTTTGTCTTAGTTTTCTTTGATGATATTCTCATCTATAGTAAAACTTGGCAATCCCATCTTGCCCATGTGAATAAAGTTCTTAATCTACTCTTTCAGCATCAACTTTTCCTAAAACACTCTAAATGTGCCTTTGGCGCCTCATAAGTCGAGTACTTGGGTCATATTTTTGGCAAGGATGGTGTCCGGGTGGATCCTAAGAAGATTGAAGAAATGCAGTATTGGACTCGCCCCAAGACTATCAAAATTTTGCATGGTTCTGTGGGTTTAACAGGATATTATCACAAATTTGTTCAGAATTATGGAAAGATTGTGGCACCTCTCACTGTTCTACTTAAAAATAATTCTTTCACTTAGACTCTTGTAGTTGATCAAGCCTTTCAAGCATTGAAGGCGGCTCTGTGCACTACTCTTGTCTTGGCCCTTCCTGATTTCACAAAGACCTTTTTTCTAGAATGTGATGCCTCTGGGAGAGGAATTGGAGCAGTCCTTATGCAAGAGTGCAGACCTTTGGCATTTACCAACAAACAATTTTCATAACACGATTTGGGCCAATCAATCTATGAAAAGGAAATGTTGGTTGCACCCTTATCTCTTGGGGAAATGCTTCCAAATTAAGACATATCATCAAAACCTCAAGTATTTTATAGAGCAATGAAATTCCTCTCCAGAGCAACAAAAATGGGTAACTAAGCTCTTTCGATATGACTATGAGATCATTTAAAAGAAAGGAACAGAAAATGTGGTTGTTGATGCTCTTTCTCAAAAATATGAAGATGAAGGGTCTCTTTTCTCCCTATCCTTCATTGTACCATATTGGCTCATAGTTGTTTTCCAGGAATGGATACAAGATCCTAAAATTTCACATCTGATCCAACAATTCTAAGACAATTCTCCAGTTTCCCCAGGGTACTCTTGGCACAATGATGAGCTTCTCTAAAAAGGTTGTTTGTATTTAAGTAAAAAGTGACAAATTAAATCCATGGTGCTTTCTGAGCTTCATTCTACTCCCACAACTGGGCACTCAGGGTTTACCAAAACCTATGACAGGGTCAAACATTCTTTTTTCTGGGATGGTATGAAAAAGGAAGTTCTCACTTTTGTGGCAAAATGTGATGTTTGTCAACGTAACAAGGGAGAAACAATCAAAGCCCTTGGAACTCTCCAACTGCTTCTGATTCCATCCGCTATTTGGAGGGACATATCTATGGATTTCATTGTGGGATTACCTAAATCAGGCAATAAGTTAGTCATCATGGTGGTAGTTGATTGTCTGTCCAAGTATGCTCATTTATGTTCTCTTCAACATCCATTTACTGCATCCATTGTGGCTCAAATTTTCATGGATCATGTCTTCAAGCTTCATGGAATGCCTCATTCTATTGTTTCTAATCAAGACCCCACTTCCACCAAAAAATTTTGGCAAGAACTTTTCAAGATACAGGGAACCCAATTTCATCTCACCACCGCCTATCATCCCCATACGGATGTTCAAACTAAGGTTGTCAGCAAGTGTTTGGAGACTTATTTCAGGTGTTTTTCCTCTTAAAGGAAAAATCAATGGGATCAATGGTTATGTAACACCCTATTTCCCCCAGCTTGTAAATATAACTGGACTGGCCAAGAACTATGGCGAACTCATAAATGTGAATATGTGATGTAAATGGACCTTGAGGAAAAGGTCAATGAATGTGAATAACATTTTGAATTTCTTGCAGG
>SNQJ01S0220916.1:0-15086 GCA_010110895.2 Picea sitchensis | reverse complement strand
CATAGTTTCTAAATGGTAATTTTCTACCCGTATCTTGTTCAACCCGACCACTTAATCCAGAGGGATTTGCTAGAGCTTGGGTGTCGACATTCATCTATTTAATGTAGTCTCATAACTCTTCTATGGGTTTCTCTCATTGCTACATTAGAGTTCATAGTGTGCAGGCAGAAGATGTTATGATTATGACTTGTTCTCAGGTACTAGCTGGGCAGAATGTTGAAGGTGAATCAAACCTTGAAGAACAAGATGAAGCGTAGCTTCAAGAAGAAGATATTTGTCTATTCATCAACAATGAACAACAATCTATCAATGATGCAGATTTCTCAAAATATGTATCAGAATTGTTGAGTGAATGTGTGCCTCCTGTTCTGCATCATTTGGCTAAATTCAAAGACCATCCTTATGAATAAATTGTTGTCATAAATGATGATGAATCTTTGAACTTAAATGAAATGAAGATGCAATCTCCCACTTGGCTTGAGAGTGAAAGGTGATATAGCATGGATGTTGAAGTGACTGAAGCTAAAGTGTGCACTGAAGGTTGCAAATAAGTTTTGTCTTTTCGTTGTCGTAAATTTAATTTTGAAGAAAAAGTTAATGAAGCAGGAAAAAATTTCCATGTATGCTGTCACTAGCTGACACCTATATGACTTACTCCTCCTTTGGGCTTGGAATGACTATTAGGTCTTGATATTGGCAGGCTCCACTAGAAACCGTCGGAGCTGGCAACTCACGACATTCATTTGCCACAGTGGATAGTTCTACGCGACGTTCAAGAGTGTCACTCCCATAGAAACCATGTAGAGATAATGCCTCCTCCCGTCGGTCTTGACACCTTCATAACGTCTCTCTTGTCATCGGGCGTCTCGCATACATTTTGAAATGTCGTCTTGCCACCTTTAATCTCTCTTGCCGCGTCACGGAAGCGTCTCCACTTGCCGCGTTTGCGTCTCACTTGCCATGTTTGCAATGTCAGTCTTGCCGCGTTTTGCCATCTCTCTTTCCATTGCAGCGTCTCTCTTTTCATGTTTGAAATATGCACCGATATTTGCCACATTTTGAACATCTCTCGTTTAAAGCGTCGGTCGCCCTGCCGTTGCAACATCTCGCTACCCGGCGTTTGAGGCGTCGGTCTTGCCACGTTTGCAGCATCTCTCTTGCCGAAATGTATCAATATAGATGAAAATGGAGTCGTCGGAAAAGCGGCGTCATGTGAAGGCGTTTGAGGAATTATGAGGGGTTTAATGGGATATTTCCGATAATGAAAGTGGAAATTGCATCAGGCAGCCATCATAATTTGAGCCCAAAATCTGGTGAGTGTCGATCGGAAAAAAAGGAATCCTGGCGGCACTAACTGCTGCGGACCTTCCGACACTTTCAAGTGTTGAACTCCTTTTTAACTCTGCGCACACCTGCAACAAAAATCCTTCTCTCACTTGCCACGTTTGAAACGTCTCACTTGCCATGTTTGCAATGTCAGTCTTGCCACGTTTGCAACATCTCTCTTTCCACGTTTGCAACGTCTCTCTTGCCATGTTTGAAATGTCTGTCTTGCCACATTTGAAACATCTCTCTTGCGACGTTTGAAACGTCGGTCTTGCCACGTTTGCAACATCTCTCTTGCGACGTTTGAAGCGTCGGTCTTGCCACGTTTGCAACGTCTCTCTTGCCACGTTTGAAATGTCGCAATATAGATGAAAAATAGGTCGTCAGAAAAACGACGTCATGTGAAACGACGTTTGAGGGGGTATGAGGTTTGTCGGTCTTCCGATAATAGAAAGTGGAAATTGCATCGAACGCGCCATCATAATTTGACCCAAATGCAGTAGTGTCAAGTCTTTCAGAAAAAATCCTGCTGGCACTTCTTGCTGCAGACCTTCAAACACTTTCAAGTGTTGAACTCCTTTTGACTCTTCACACTCCTTGCAGTAGCAGTCTCTCAACAAGTCATTTAGGTTACAAACCCCTGAAGCTTCACTCAGCCTGCACACACTTTGCATGGCTCCTGTGCCTAACTACACTTTTGAGGAAATGAGGACAAAGCTATCCTATCTGAGCTTTCAGAGACAAACCTCCGAACCCTTTGTCAACGCACTCCTTGCGGACAATTCAATTGCACTCCTTGCAAGAACTCTCGCTCAGACAGAGAAACAATTGAAACTCATTTCCTAACTCTTTCTCTCTCAGACTTCAAACACACCCCTGAAATCATTCATACACAACATAGAAAGAAAATGTATAACAGAAAGAGTAAAACCATGAACATACCATTCAACATACACATACAAGAAACAAATACAACGCCATGAATTTGAATCAGAGCTCTTTCTATTAGTTCAAATCTCTGTACATGGGTGGTTTTCAAACACAGTTTCTCTACTCCAACTCTGTATGCTCTTTTCTTGCTAATGTTCTTCACTATCATACAATAATACAATGAGGGTGTCTATATCCATTTTCCCTCCGCTCCTAAAACTATCAAATCTGAGAATTCCAAGATACCTACTAATATTAACTAACATAAATGCCTTCTTAGTCCTTCAAACGAGAGTGGGTCACTCAAGGTATGATTACAATCTATAAGTACGCCTCTCCTTAACTATTACATTTACGTTTGGTGCATCCATCTTCAAATTTTTTTGAACAATTCATCATGTGCCCAAAATGTGCTGGCGCTTGCCCCACGCTCACTTGACATTGGTGATGCTCCTGCATCACTCGACTTTAACATCTAGGCTCTCCAGACTAATCAAAACATAAGCATCCTATCTTATAATAACTGGCTCACCAGCCTATAAAACACAGCATATACACAAAGGCTCCCTGGCCTCAAAATCGCTCACACTTAAGTTGTTGCGCGCGGTATCCAAGAATGTGCAAACTTCCTCATTTTACTGCAAAGTACATGTGCACACTATTCCATGAAATTTTCATACAAAAAATGATATCAAACAACTCACCATCTTAAGTACATTTTCATTTACATTACAATTGGGGTTGGCCTAGGGATATTACATTTAGAGACTTGCTTCTTGGGATTTAGAAAATCTTCATAGTCATTTTGTGTTAGGTGCATGGCATTATTCTCATATTGAAGAGAGTACACTTCTTCTGTATATCCAAAATATCCTTCATCCATGACTTCTTCAACCATGTTATTTTCATTATTGGTTTTCAAAAAGGGTTGGATGGTTTGTTTATACTTCCTTCTTTCCTTCATCATGAGTTTATGATTAAAAGGTTTTTTGAACTGATTGGGATTTCTTATACCTCCTTATTGAGAGGATTTTTTTGCATTGTTATTTTCCTTCTGAAACCTTGACATTATATTTTTTAAGCTTCTAATCAGTCTAGAAATTTCATTCATCTAAGCCTCGTGGTAATTGTTTTTGGGATTAGAGGTAACACAATCTTCACTAGCCTTTTTATTCTCTAATTGATCTTCTTTAGATTCATTTTACATGATGCAATCATGTTTCCTCTAATGTTTATTGAATCATATTTCATTATAATTACGGTTGGGGATCTTCTCTCCCTTAATACCATGGAAAAATCAACGTCAAATGCACCAATGTATGTGACTTTGGTTGTTGGTTGTGAAGGATTTATGTCTCTAGGGATATTGTTATACAACTTGTTAAATATTATGTTAGAATCAACAACAAGATCATTATATCTCTTCTTTAGTTATCTAAACTCAGTTACATAGTATAAATTGTCTCATTTTTCACCCCACTATCTCATAAAATCATATTCTATAGCTTGTCAGCTATCAATTTAAGTAATGGGCAGTTCTCTGAAACATTTTCTTACATCTCCCTCTAAAATTTGGACAACAATCCTCATGAATACATCATCATGCAAAAAAAATAGGATGTTTGTTAAGTATTGAAAGGCCTATATGTGTTCCTCAGCGGAATGGGTCTTTTTTCCAGCATACTTGGGTAAACGCTTCAGGTAATTATAATGGAGATCATGGACATGTTTTGGTAAGTTTAATGGACCATATCTAGTAGTGACCCAAGGGTTTAAAGGTGGTGGGGGAGGCTTATTTCCCCCTGATCTTCCTCCACATAAGCCAACCATAATGTTTTTCAATATTAGGTTATTAGCTTTGAAGGATAGAGGATGTACATGATCTTTCAAGAAGGGTTGCAAAGAAGAACTTTCTTCTTGACATAATTCTTGTGGTGAATCATGCAAATATATCAAAGGTTCTCAGGGAAACTTTGAAAAAAAATGTAAATATATAAGAATATACTCAAGCGTACATGAAAGTGAATAATATATATACGTGTTGTCTGATGTGGTACTACTTGACTGAGTTATAACATAAAAATGACCCACCTAGACCAAAATTCTAGGTGTGATGAAATACTCCAGCAATAGTATGGATTTTCATGTAGATTACATCATATCCCCTTGAGTTAGCTTTAATATCCCCTTCCTAAATCTAATTTCACTTAAAATTTCACAAAAAATCCATTTTCACGTAATATTTTCATTAATTAACTTTAAAAACCTATTTTTTAAAGTTAATTTTAATTAATTAATCCATAAACCACTTTTATGACTTTGCCTCCTAATTTTAATTTCAAAAAGAAAAATATGAAAACATATCATATTTTTCCTATTAAATAAAGAGGGGTATCACCCCATTTGATTGATACCCTCTTTTTTACTCTATGATCTCCTATTTTTCTCATCTTCCTCATTGTAGTGTTTCCCCTAGTTTTCCCCTTTCTCTCTTGAAACCCTAGTTTCTAAAGGAGGCCATCACTAAATAAGCCATCTACAACAAGAGGAGGGGAGTAACAGCTAAGGCCACACACTCATGGAATAAAGTAACCTCCCAAGGAGAGGCCACCAAAGGTTTCAAGTCTTTAGATCTTTCTCCACAAGTTTACATGCAAAAATCCTTTTGATTGGGTAATGAAATTTAATTTATTATTTGAATCTATTATTATTCATGTTTATTTTCTATTGCATGCATTTTATTTTCAGTAAATAATAGAGAAATCAGGGTATATTTCTTTCATATAAAGATATGGTTTTAGTTTTCTAACCCTCTTTATTTGCAGCTTTGTTACAACCACAAAGTTTGTAGATCTTCTCACCTTTGTTGCATATTTGCACCAACAAAATGGTGACTCCATCGTGGATCTGAGCCAATATCACGATCCTTGGTTATGGGTGTGTGGTAAATGATTTAATTTCTCTCTTTTTTTTATGAGTTTTTTTAGGGTTTCTAAATTTTTGTAACTTTATGTTCATGTTTGTAGGTTACAGGTGCTAGAAAATCACTCAAAAGTCCCATAGAGTTGAGGCCACATGTGAAAATCAATCCCCAAGGAACAACAACACAAAATAGGCTAATAGGAGCATTGATAAATGAACCTATTAGGTCCAATTATAGTGTTTTTCAATGAATGAAACAACCCCAAGATCTACACTCGTCAACACAACATTTCATGCACCTTTCCGCACTTGCCAAATTTATGAATTTTCCCAATTTCTAGTGATTGTTTAGGTAATTTTAGCTACTGTTTGGGGAATGTAGATGACCATTTTAATTTAAATTTACTATTTTGATTAAAATCCATCTCAACCCCAAGGGATTTAATAACAAACCAATAGGGGGTTTCAATACCTTTCCCTCAAGTGTTTTTTTGGGGGTTGGATTCTTGTTTTCCTCTTCAAATAGGATAGATATTTCCCTTTAAGTGGTTGTTCATTGCTATGGGTTCACCTTTTTTTTCATTTCCTACCATTTCATTTTAAAAGGAAAAGGAAAAGGAACATAGGCTAGGGAATTGGAGCTAGGTTTCAATGCATAGTTTTCAACTATTTATCACAACCATGGGATTTATTGTTTTTCTATTATAGAATATAAATGTAGTTCATATTTGCACATAAACCCTTAGTGAAAAGAAAAGGGCCACTTAGGACCCCAATTGATCTAGGTGGATATTGTTGGCCACCCACCTGTTTCAACTGGATCCTTTTGTTAGTTTTTAGTTTAGCATGTTCTTCTCTACTTCTTTGTAATTGTGGGTTCTACCCTTTCAGGGTTGTATGAAACCCTACACATCTTCTAGGTAGATACTGGTGGCCTCCCACCTAATACAAATAGATTTTTATGTATGTATTCATGTCATCACATCTTATTTTACTTCCAAGGTCGTCTTGGGGCCCTAAACAATGTTATTTTTGTGTTCCATGTAATAGCCAGATTTAATTTTACATCAATTTATTTTGATAAACTAAGACTGTAATTTCATAACACTGTAATTTTATAAAAGTAACTTCCATAACTTAAATTTTACTATGAATAATAAATTTTTCTAACATAATACAACAATGCATAAATTTTAGATAAATACCTAAGTCTGATGCTAATAATCCTCCCTTTGTCCACTGCTTGTCTCCTTGACTGTTGCTGCAAAACACTGCAAAACAATACCCAAAACCGTCCTCCCTGCCAACTAGGTAGCTCCCTAGCCCCAGGATATCAACGGATATCTTGGCCCTCCGTGCCCAAAACCCCTAGCAACCCTGGTGCACTGTGTCAATTCCACTCAAAATTTCACTCTCTGCCAATCCCCCAGCTCTCCAAAATTCATCCCCAACTCCCGTAGAATGATCCCCCTTCCAACTCCTTCCCTTCCTTATCCCTCCTTCACCGACTCCCCCCACATCTACCTCCTCACCTAACTCCTTTATTACCCCTTATCCTTCCGCCGTTAATACCCTTATCCCTCCTTTATTATTTTATCCTCATGTATTTAATATGTTATCCCTTGTGGGATATGTAAGTTAATTTATCAATAAAGTTTATTATCCTCCTTTTTATTTCTTTACCTTATTTATTAATGAATTAATTAATACTTAATTTAATCATTGACACTTATCAATAACTAATTAATAATAATTAATTAGTTAATGCTATTTTAAGAAATAAATATACTTTAGCTAATCTTTTAGGATTATATTATTAAATTAATTATAATTAATAATCAAGGGTCGTTACATTCCACAAAAAAATTGTAGACAAAGTCATAGTTTGAGGATATAATGTGTAGTTCTATAAAAGACCTTTCCAATGGGCTATCACACACCTAAAACAAATATCGTATGCAAAATTTACGACCCCAGGAAGTTAATGTACTAAATTACCCAAACGTGGCCCACATGCCTTTTGGCATTTCATATCCTATGGTTAGGTTTTTGGATGTCTAGGGTTTTGTCATTCCCTTTTAACATAAAAATACCTTCAGAGCCTCATTGTAACCATCTCTTGTGAATAAGTGTAGCTGTCACATCTCTTCTCAAAGATAAAGTTGCCACCATTCTAGTGAGTCTTGCACTCTGTATTTTTACAGTCTCTTTACAATTATTTCATTAATAGAAATCAATTATTGTTGTATTTCTTTGTTTCTGGAAATTTTCATGAGTGTTTCATTGTAATATCTTTGCTTTCATTTCGTTCTAAAAATAATCCAGATCAGTGGTATTAGAAAAGGTTTCTCTTTATACTTTTCAGCGCATGTCCCCGATGAGGTTTGATTATAGCCAATTGCTTCTCGAGCTTGTCTATATTGAGGACAATAACTCTTGCATGCCCAAGAAACCATCGATGGTGGAAAAAAATAAAAATAGTGGAGCAAAAGATTATATTAACCTATTGCTTGAGAAATCTCTTGCGTGACTGAGGGACGAAATGATGGAGAATTTTTCACACATCCTTCAACGCTTTTCAATAGCACCAAGTGTGTCTTCATCAAGTGACCACTTTGGAGGAACCTCTCCCTTCAAGGTACAAGTTAATTTTGATGTTCCCATATTTGAAGGTCAAATAGACGTGGATGCTCTAGAAAAATGGTTAAATCTATTAGAAGGTTATTTCTTTGTTCAAATTTTTTTAGAGAGGGAAAATATCACCTTCACACTCCTCAAGACTCTCCCCCATGTCAAACATTGGTGGGAAACTTACTGGGAGAAAATTTCCATAGAGGAATATGGAATATATGGGGTTGAGCTCACTTGGATTTATTTTGTGGATGCGATCAAAGAAAAGTACTATCTTGTTGATAACTATGAAGACTAGTACATGATATGGACCACACTATGGCAAGAGAATATGAAAATAGTGTCGGAGTTCACAAATAATTTTCATACCTTGTGCACCAATATGGGTATCAAAGACTTCGAGTGACATTTGGTTCTGAAATACCATGGGGCTCTGCATAGGTATATCCAAATCAAAATGGATTTCCTAAACATATCATCATTAAGAGTTGCCTATCGATATGTTGTCAAAATCGAGCAAAAATTTAGGAACCGAAACAAATGGGAATTCTGGTCTGCAAATACAAAATAACCAAAGCATGGTAAGGATGACCCCAACCAACAACCTTCATACAACTAGTCCAAGACATGAGACAACAAGGGTAAAGGAAAGATGAAGAATGCCACTGGGAAGTGGTGTGACTTCCACAAAATCCCCTGGCACAACACCAATGAATTTTTCTCGAAACAATCATTAGTGGCCGAGGTCAAAGACACAAAGCCGAACCTTGATTCAAAATCTGATCCAGAAAATATTGAAAATAGACATATCATCAACATAGACCCCACTGCTATTATCGCGACCACAACAATTCAACCAGAATAATCAGTATATCTTGAAGAGGGGGAGAACCTCTTCCATTCACATATGTGAGTGAAGGGGATGTCTTTTCATTTCATTTTTTATAATGACATCTAGAAGAACCTCATCTCAGGTAAGTCCATAAAAAATTTGGGGTTGTCAACAACACCACACACGCAACCATACAACATTGGGTGGCTTCACTAGGGACGAGATCTCCATGTCATCCAACAGTGTCACATATGCTATGGCATCCATCCCTTCAAGGACGAGGTAGTGTGTGATGTTTCCCCCTTGATTTATGTGATGTTGTTTTGGGCCAACCATATATGTGGAGATGTCATGATGTCTATGAGTCTAGACCCAATAGTGTCATTATTACTCTGGGAGGTCAACTCTATAGGATACCAAAGGTAATTCCGACTACTGCTCCACCAAAACAATACCGCAAGGTAATCTCTCATACTACAAAATTCATTCGCTTCATAGTATATTCAAAGGATGCACAAAATAATGCTACAACCACGAAAACCTCAACACCTTCTATCCAACAAAAATGGATTGTCAAAGATAAATAATATATTGTTTATTCACCTACAATGGTTCCTACACAATGCCTCGTCAAACCCAAAGACAACAAGTTGGTGGAGCATATTCAAGCCTGCCAGCAACCGGTTTGTGATAGTCTTCCACAATCCAAGAAACACAACTTCTCCAACAAAACATGCAGATCACAAAGATTCAGATTCATAAAATGATTTCTCTCTTCCCTGGGAACTCAACACAATGGATACCATTTATTCTTAAGGGTGGAGGATTGATCCAGGTGGATATTGGTGGCCACCCACCTGTTCCAATTGGCTGTTTTTTTTGGTTTTTAGTTCAGCACATTCTTCTGTACTTATTTGTATTGTGGTTTCTACTCTTCTAGGGTTGTCTGAATCCCTACACATCTTCCATGTGGATATTGGTGGCCTCCCACCTAATCCAACTAGATTATTTTGTATGTATTCATGTCATCACATCTTGTTGTACTTCCAGGGCCGTTTTGGGGCCCTAAACAATGTTATTTTTGCATGCCACATTCAAACTATAGATGAAGTCAGAGTTTGATAGAATAATGTGTATTTCTCTAAAATACCTTTCCAATGGGCTATCACACGCCTAAAATAGATATCGTATGCAAAAGTTATGACACCAGGAAGTTAATGTACTAACTTACCCAAATGGGGCCCACATGACTTTTGGTGTTTCATCTCCTAGGGTTGGGTTTTTGGATGTCTAGGGTTTTGCATTCTTGTTTAACATAAAAAGGCCTTCAAAGCCTCATTGTAATCGCTTTCTTGTGAATGAGCATAGTCGTCCCATCTCTTTTCAGAGATAAATATTTCACCATTCTAACGAGTCTTGCACTATGTATTTTTACAGTCTCTTTACAATTTTTCATTAATATAAATCAAGTATTTTTGTATTTTTCTGTTTCTAGCAATTTTCATGAGGGTTTCATTGTAATATATCTTCTTTCATTTCATTCCGAAAATAATCCAGATCACCAATGTTTTCTTGACAATAGGGATTTTATTTGTGAATTTGATTACATAATTTGGAAAACAATTTTTTTTTATATTTTTGAATTCATATGCAAGTTATTTTTGTTTGATTGAAAGAAAATTCAACATGTAGTATTTTGATTAGTTCCCTTGCTTTTTTATAATTTAAATTTCATTCTTTTGTTTTCCAAAATACTTCTTTTCATCATTTTAATTTCAATATTTATTTTTTCATACACACAAAGCACAATTCTTGGTTCATGACACTAAGCTTATCCATAAAATTAACCCTTAACTGAAGAAACATTTAGTCCCCCTTGGGCACTAAAAATATTATTTTTAATTAGGGTAGGACCCTGGATATAGGATTCCAAACAATTCCCCTTGGTCACTTACATATGATACATAAAGGTTTTCCTCTTAAGGAAATAAAATCCTTTCTAATGGACATCATCCAAATCCATTTGGTACTAGGTATGCTCTCAAAGTGGATACTATTGAGGTCTCTATCGAAGTTGTGATTGAGACTCATTTCTCTTTCGCTATTAAAGATCCCCATACCATGTGATATTATCACAAAGACAAGGTAAATTTTTATACAAGTCTATGAAGATGTAGTTTAGTGGCCAATCCTAGGTGTCTTTTACCTAGGTATCCCTCATAGGAGGGACGGAACTTGAGACAAATTTCGACAGGACATGGGACCTCTCACTTCCCAGGACCCTATAGTTATAATTGTATCTCAAATATTCACCCAGATACATAGGGGACCTCATCTCCCCCTATGGTTAGTTTTTTGGAAGGCCCCCATCCATAGTCTAGGTTTTGTTTGAGTGTTGTGTTCTAGGATAGAGTCTTTTTCTTTTGATAGGAAGAAACTAGTTGAGTTAGGCCTACTTCACTTACACTTCAAACCACTTATGCATAACCTGAGTATGTAGTGCATGTGTTTTTCTAAGTAGTTTCTTAATTCAAATTTTATTTTTTTTATCCTCTTTTATTAAATTATTTCTTAGAGAGATACTCACCATAGGAAACCATAGATCCCCATAAGATATAGTCTTATAGGATGCAATAAATTTGACCTCAGTTCCCTATTAGGTATACTATACTCTATGTTTAATGAAATAGGGTACCCCACCCTAACCTATTATTAGGTTCTATCTCATCTAATTCAGAACCCCCCTCCCCATTAAGAGGCAGTGGTACACCCAGTTCTAGGCCCTCATACCCCCTATCAAGTCCTTAATCCCCTTATAACCCAAGTTCCACCATGGATAAATCTAACCCATGAGATAATTATAATAACCCACTAATCAACCCTTAATTTTGTTCATGGATGGTTTAAACCTACATGATATGAACAAGTTGATTAACAACCCCATTCGTGATGATTGTAATTGGCCCCATATGCCAAACAAATTTCCATCAGGCATCCCTAAGTTTGAAGGTAAGTGAGGAGAATACCCCTCTAACCACATCATGTCCTTCTACCTTAGGTGTTCCTCTAACTACATCAGAGGATTCGATTAGGTTCAGAATTTTCTAATCAACCTTGATGGGTGTTGCTACTAAGTGGTACATTGAAAAACCTGGTAACAACCACTGAAACTTTGAGTCCATTACTAACGTGTTACTTACCTTCTTTCAAATCCCATTTCTCCATGATATAGGCATAGAGACCCTAACTAACTTTCATCAAACCACTACTACCCACATTTCATACCACATTCATGAGTGGAATAGGAAATGTGGTTTTTGTAAATCCCATATTAGTGATGTCTTCCTTATGGACTAGTTCTTGAAATCCATTCTTCCCCCCATCTCCCAATATGTGACGATGAAACTACCTAATAATGAGGAATAAGCCATTCAAAAGGTACAACAATACGATCTAATATATTCCTAATCAAGGTACCTCTATACCATTCTCCTCGATTCTCCTCACTCTCTCTTAGGTGACTTGTCGACACTATGGGAATGTCATGTAATTGATGGTCTGGTCAAATGTATCACCCATATTTATCCACAACCTACCCCTCCCGGTCCTAGTTGATACAGTAACCCTTATGGTGGGGTCAAAACTTCCTATGTACAGAAAAACCAAAACCATGGGAACAAAGGGAATCAAAAGCCTCCACCTAATATTGAGGGAAATTATCCTACCACAAACCAATCCCAAGATAATGATCCCTAGCCCAAGTAGGGGAAGAACCAAAATATCTGTACCAAGAAACCTTGGGCTAGTTGTGGTGTCTATGGGAATTGCACTCATAAATCCCCCTCTTACCTGAAATGTTTCAAATGTGGGAAGCAATTGAGTCTCTCAAGAAAGCCAATAGCCAACCTACCTCGCCCTCTATATCACAACCAACTATGTTGAGGAATCCTTTCCCAACACAAGGATTTGTGTCCTCTTTTCAAACCACTCGATATCGACCACCTCCCACTTCCACCCCTCTTGGGAATGGTAATTACCAAATCCTCTTCTTGGATTTAGTTGATGTTAACGTTACCATTCGATCCTTAAAATATGATATGTCCCTTGATTCATAATTGAATGAGTCCTATGATCCTCCTCCATCGACCAATGGTCGTTTATAGTTTCCTCACCCTAAAGTGGACATCCCTCAAATGGATCCTAAGGTTCCATTAATGTGGAATTCCCCTAACCTCCATGGAATGGAAACCCATCACTATAACATAGTGTATGACTTAGATTATTCCCCTACAACCATGTCATCCTTATAATTACTACAAACATGTCTTGCATCAAGGAATATTTTAATTGATTCTTTAGGAACTGTTGATCCATTGGTCAATAAAATCATTACCTTCGATAGTGACAAAGTTGAACCATGTTGGACAGTTGGTTTGGACAACTGTTTTTCATTGATGTCAACCATTGGAGAAGTTTGGAATCCCTAGAGATGTGCTTGAGATTGATGTTGAGTTATATGTCACTGATGGAGTGATTGATGTCAATAGATGTGATGGTTTCATTTGATGAAGTCTACATGAACCCTCAAAGGTCTGGTTATGGTACCCTAAGTTGGATTAGGAATATGGACATGAAGGACTCTGAAAATATAGGTAAGACACTCATATATGGATATTCCTTGTCGTTCCTTCTCCAATGATAGGTGGTAAACCATGTGGTTCCTTTCAGTTAGGGAGATATGCCCTTATGAAGTTAGAAACCCCGAAGAATGGTCAAGAAGCCCATAGTGTTTTACAAGTCAATTACTGAAAGGGTAAATTTGTTGTAACAAGAAAGTTAAGAAGCCTTAAGAATAAGGAAATAGGTTACCTAGAAAAAGTATGAATAGGCCTCATGGAGTCTCTCATAAGTACACACACATACATTGAATATCTATTTTGTGAATTCTATGGTCTAATATTTTGGTCTATTGGTGAATCCAATGGAAATTTTGAGGTAGCGAAGAAAGTGAGAGGAAAGAGTGAAAGTTTCGAAGCTATAGAGTGAAAGGATTTTTTGTAACCCTAATTTGGCAGGTCCTCATAGGTCATCTTGAGGGTGTCACATGAGGAACCCTTGTGGGTTTCCTAAGGGACATCACATAATGCCCCGCATGACAGGTAGTATGTTACCTATAAAAAGTATCAATACACCTCATGGATTCTCTCATAAGTACACACACATAAATTCAATATCTATCTTGTGAATTTTATGGTCTATTGGTGAATCTGATGGTAAGTCTGAGGAAACGAAGAAAGTGCGAGGAAAGAGTGAAAGTTTCAGAGCTGCAAAGTCCAAGGGTTTTTCTCTAACCCTAATTTTGCATATGTCATCTTAAGGATGCCACATGAGGCATCCCCATGGGTTTCCTAAGGGATGTCATGCAAGGCCTCGTGTGACAGGTAGTCTTTGTCCCGCGAGGACAAGAAAAATATGGTTCAAATGTTGGTATCAAGATTCTAAGGCATGTGATAGTGTTACAAGTCAGTAATATAGTAGAACATGTCAACTATAGGTTACATGCATGATTATGTGATTGTATCTTATGCTTGGTGATGGTATGGTACATTCTTGAGAGGCATGTCTTGTTGATGCATGGTGCATCTTGGTGATATTGGTATGGTGCATTGATTAGTAGTACATCTTGGTTATATTGGTATCTTGGTATCTATTTTGGTTACATGGTGATGATGATATATGCTTGAGGCTTACTCTTGGTATACTCTTGAAGCATTGACACATGGTGTGTGGTTGTCATTGATATTGACACATTGTTAAGGAATACACTTAGTATATGGAAACACATGTATGAGATACATTGCTTGGTGACGTTGGTACTTGGTTGAGGTACACCATTGATAATACTTTCTTGGTGTATCCTATGGTATATGGTGTATGGAATGATTGAGTGATATGGTATACAGTTGAGATACATTGTTGGTATATGTGTTGATGTACATGGATGATACATGGTATGGTACAAGATTGGTACTTGGTATGGTATTGATGTACATGGTTGATGGTTGAGGAATATGGTACAAGTTATGATTCATGGTTGATGCACAGTTTGACATAATTGTAGTGCATGGTTGATGCATAATTGGTACAGGTGTTGGTGCATGGTTTATGTACTTTGTTTGGTACAGGTTGTGGTACATGATTGCTAGTACATTCTTTGGTACATGGTTGAGACACATATATTGTGATTTTATGTTGGTGATATTGATACATGTTTGGAAGAGGAATGTATTGGTGATGTTGTACATATATTTGAGAGGTTTCCTTGGTATATGATCCATGTGAGATAATCTGGTTGAGTATCGGTGACAGTGAAAGGTTGATGTGACAATGATAGTGACAGTGGCAGTCATTGTGGTAGTGATAGTTGGTCTACACTTATACTTCA
>SNQJ01S0220915.1:0-15086 GCA_010110895.2 Picea sitchensis | reverse complement strand
CCTAGAATCCTTGATATTCTATCTTGTATACTATTCACTCCATGGTGACTCTTATTCACTGGAATATGCTTCTTTGATTCACTCTCTACCGGCCTAACTAGAATCTGCTTCTTCGACTCACTGAAGTTGCTTCACTCTTTGCAAATTTCTTAATAAAAGTCAAAATAAATGTCATCACCATGCGTTTTCCTATTGAATTTAACTTTGTCTTGGATTTCCATATTTTCCTGTCATTTGTTAGAGTAGCTAATTCTAACAAATATCCGTATTGAGTTATCTAAGCTCAACACCTTTTTACATTTCAAATTCCAAGACATGTAAAACTTAAATTCTCATAAACCCTTCATCAACATATTTTCATCTTTTTAAGGAATATTAATATCTCCCATACACTTTCATAGTAACAATCTGTATATATCCAAATACATCCCATCGCATATAATTCAACTCAATTTTAAAATTCAATATATTCACTAGTGGTTCTTCACATGGTGTAGCAAGTTTTCTCCAAATAGAATTGGCTATGAATTGGATACATAATAGAATAGTTGTACTTCCTCCTTATAATGATTTCCAATCCTTTTTAATATATATAATCGTTGGGGACTTACAATGAATTCTAATCATTGGAAAAAAACTTCAGTCTTAATCAATATTTGAATCTAACCAACGAGGATATCTTTGCATAAATGACATGCAACCATTTTTCACAAAAGTTATAAAAGAAGAAATAAATGGAAATTAATGGAGTCTTTACGAGCTTTACCAAATCATTCCAAGTTTTGGTGTCAGGCAGCTGACTTCTTGGTGACAACCTCTGGCGGCCCACTCCATAACATCTTCCTTGCATAATTCGACCGACACTCGACCGACTTTGGCTCTCTCTCTGTGCATTTTCCTTAGCGCGTGAAAATTTCGATGGCATACTTTGACTACAGATGGAATACTTATACTACATATTTGTGCAGATGGCATACTTCGACTGCATGAAATTCCAACTGAATTTTTGAACAACTTCTTGTAGCACATAATAGTGTTTTATCTTCATATGCTATACAAATACAGTTTCAAGATCGATTCCTCTTCTCTCAGTAGGGGCGACTTCCATATTCCAGGGTCCTTGGTCCCTCCAATGATGGAGTGAGGTCTAGACCTACTCTAATACCATGAAAATATTAAGCAAAGATAGAATTGATGCAACACACTACACTATATATGTGTATTCTATTAATATGAACATGTACGGTTACACAATATGGTTACAAGAAGTTACAGAGTTACCGACTCTTGTAATGGTAAACTAACTAACTAACTAGTTAAGGATGTAATTAGGTATTTTCCTTAACAATTCATAGTATGTGCATATCACTAATTATGCATAGTCATATACATAGAATGACATACTCCATCTTAGTAAGCAGACATATTGGTCACCGTTGTCTATAAAGCAAAGAACTTAGCAAAACTATAAATGGCCATGGATCAAGTGCCAGGATTGGAGCAACACAAGTAAGTGTAAAGGCAATAGTGATGTAGTGTACCACTAAGATTTCTCTTGAAGCATACCGTTGTACATGGATTGACGTAATATACGCATATTATGGAGCTCTTAGCACATAAAATATACCATGTAACCTTAATAGACATTAGCTTTTTATTACTTCTTATGTAACTCATACTTGACCTATTACTAAGCTTGTAGAAGTGAGTCCACAAGATACTATGCATCTAGATTCAATAATAAACCTAGGCTAAGATTATAGCAAGGTTAAGTAATAGTTGGTAAATTATAAGGCATAACACAGTATTTCATTGTCTACATTCCAGGGTGAAATGAGTACAAAAGAGTTATTTACCATTCCATAACTATGAGGTGCTTGCTCAATCTAGCTGAATGTGGTGCATCTAAGAATTTACTATCACGAAGCTTATGATAGTTGAGCCTTATCTATGAATTTACATGGAAAACACCACTAGGTAGAAACCACTATGCTCTCTAGTCCATCAAGTGATTCTGATTTCAGGATAGATTAGTGCCCAAAAGTAAATCTAGAGTACTATGAAAGTTAACTATAATATACTTAGTCTTAATCGCAATACCAATAGGGTTAGCGATACTAAATAAGTATCACTATTGGCATAACATAGATGCATTTTGTAGAATGCAAGGCTTATTAGCAACACACTTTGGGTTATATCAGAGTCCTAGTGCATCTGGAGCACAATGATTTAATAAATTACAGGTAGTTTACTAATGTTAAGTAATTAAAGTTAGTCTAATACGTAATACTGCATACGACCCTGGTGTTTAATTAACTTTATCCTTTATTTACTTATATTAGACTCTAATACGCTACACCTAGCTTAACATAGTCTAATGTACAACATCCATATATGAGGTACTAGCAGTAACATCAAACCGCAAGGTTGATAAAGAGTTAATTTACATATTTATATCCATTAGGCTAGCTAGCTCCAAAAAGTACATCATGGACTACATGTTGTTCTATTAACCTAGTTATATTTCATGGAATGCATATCATATGAAGAGCTCTTGCCATACTAGGAAAGGATGTCCCTCCTAGTTGAGCCATGGAACTTTATACCTTAGAACTTTAGAGTAGGTACATCAAGGAGTGATTAGTTTTAGTGACCACACATCCATAAGGGAGTCATCAACCGACTTGACAACACCTGTCATCAACTCGATAACACCTATTGAAGTGTCCCTTTCTTTTCCAGTAGGCCCTACCCTTAATACTAATACTTGGCTTACTGGTATGACTTAGCATTCAATCATTTCCCGAAGACTGGTTTCTCCTCATCGTCATTGACACACATAAAAAATGATCCACATTTCGGTCGGAAGAGTAGAGGAAAAAAAGGTTGGTTACAGGAACAAGAGTGGAGTGCTTAACGAAAGAGTCAACCACTCTCAATCTATCTAAGAGGGTATCATGATAAAGGAGAGACATGGATAGTTAAAAAGAAACACCATGGTATTTCACGAGGTTTTTTGTAAACATGACCCTTCGTAAAGAGTACACCATATTATCAGAAGACTTATTCTTATAGAAGACAACTAAGGGAAATAAAACATCAAACTATATATAGGAATAAGGCTCTTTACGAGGGTGTATATAAGGGTCTTCCTTTATCTATGTGATAAGACTATCTTATGGGGTCATGATCTTTAGCTAGAGTTTGGGATCTCTATTTCTTCATACATTACACATCCTATTTTATTCACTCATCATGCATTCCATCTCGAATCGGTCACATTTATAACATACAAGGGACGTACACCTCAATTAGAAGGTCACCCACATAAATATATCCTTAAGGGCTTAATAGATAACTCAACTCTCTCTTATAATTATTTATGAAGCATGAAAAAGAAGTTCCTGAAATATCCTCTCCTGCCTGTCGTGATCCCATTGAGCACTCAACACACCCTAAAAGGCATGCCTCAAATCTTACCTTTTGGGTACCACTTGATCTTTTGGCATTATAGAATATGAAAATTGTGCCCTTTGCTTATCATTTTTTATTCTTCTTAAGTCTTTGAAAGCTTGCTTCGGTGTGTGAAACCTTAACTTAAAGGACTGCTATCTAAATTGGAGGGTTTACAGTAAAAGTCTTCTCAACGTGCTTGTAGACTCCGCATCGGAAATAATTAAAGGAGTAAGAAAATCTCTCGGGAGAATTACAAGTCACTGATCACTGATTCTCGTCGGTGTCGGTAGACGGACATCTTCGATTCACAATTTATTTTCACCAAGATTATCGCCGACACTCGAGCCCAGGTAACCTAGTTGGTGTCGGTAAGGATCGAAAAGAATAAGCGTCGCGTGTGTAAAAGAATAATATCGCCAATCCCTGAAATATTTTCGGCATCGGGGATCCAAGAAGATGATAACCCGCCAAGGAATTTCGCGTTCAAACGATATTCGATCACCGATCCCCGATAAATTTCGGAGTCATTTTTCCAAGGTTTATGTTTGCATGCATGTCCTGTTTAAAAAATAAAGAAGAGAAAAATCCGACCCTTACGAAGATGTACGGTCAAACTACCAGCCCTTAGTTTCCATCTGTCATTGCCCTAATGACTAGGCTTACGATTGAATCTTCCCTGAAGTCGTTATTATCTCCCAAGATCTTCGTTACACCTCAAACCAATTCTGCCACATCAACATTGTGTGACGAAATCCATCAGTGTCTGAAGTTTTCTGAAGAGAATCTCAACGGAAACTTACACAAATAAAGGAAACCGTCGATTCCCGATTTATTCATCAATAAATCCTACGCAATGGGATGTTTTAAATCTAAGATACGCCATATACAACGCATTTAAAAACCTAATTAATTCCAATATTGTGCATTAGGTCGCAACTCGTGTGAAAACCAAAAGGTCCGTTTGAGTATGTCGATATAGAGAAACTTTCCCCGCGCCTCCGCCGTGACCTCACATAGAATTTATTTGCACAGATTCTGCAGTAGCTTGTTTTGAATTTCACCCATCATTTGTATTAACAGCTTGATATGACTAGTAGAGCCTCTGCCGTCATATTCTTTTGAGCCATTGTAAACTATCTCATTGTATACGCAAAGAAGCTCGGAACATCCAGAGGAGCGAGACGAGCAATCCAGAGCGATATTTCGAGGTTCAGTGAGTATTAAAACAACAAATTAGAAAGCATTACAGGTATTCACCGGCCCATGGATGTTTTAAGACTTATCTCATTCGGTTTATCCAACGTCTCTTTGTACACATGCCTAAAGGATCGTTTTTTTTTATATTTACAAGTAAAATGCCTCTGAAGAAACCTACCACCAGGAAATCTCCAAGATTACCAAAGATGCAAGAACCAGAGATGAGAGAGGGTTCCTCCCCAGCGGTTGCTAGGCAATTGGAATTTTCTCCAAATCCAGTGCCCGTCATCAAAACAACCACCAAGAAGGATTTCGTTCAGCCCCCAACCTTTGGAGACACAGAGGCGAGCATTGGGACCAAGACAATATTCCCGCGATGGGAAGAACTTTTCAAGAACATCAAGCGGGAGGAATTCCCTGAATATACCCCACACAACGATCCTGATAGAAGAATACTCGACGATGAAGTCCTGCCAAATGTCCGTAAGGCATATTTGCACATGGTGGCAAGTCAGGCTCTGGTATTTCCCTGCATCGAGCTCCTGAAATGGCTTATTGATCACAACAACGCACAAAAATGTATTATTAATGACGACAACGACGAGTGCGTCGGGATTTTTCTGCCATCAAAGGTTCAGAGTTACTATAGGCTCAGGGAGCTGGAAGAAAAGATTAACACTGATTTTGTCATAAGTTTCTATGCGAAACACGACACCAACAAAGTTATGGTGTCGTGGTGGAGGGAAGACAAAAAGTTTACAAACCAGAATTTCGACTGGTATCTGATAGTCAACCTAAGGGATCCATACATATATCTGATGGCTCTCCTTTGTTGATTACATAGGAAGAAAGATTTTTCCCAGTTTTCATAAGCTTGGATGCCTCTAGCATATACCGTAGCCATTTCTAGAATAGGCTTCAACTAGGGTGAAATCATCTCCAAACAGCTGAGCACTTGCATACGCCAAGCTCAAACACCAAAAGAGGGAGAAACCATGTCCTTTTACATGGCATCTTATCTATTGGATGTCCTTTGCACAAGAAATGTCTTCGCTGGAATGAACTTAAACTGGCATACTTCAGAGCCCCCGGTCCATGTGTATTTCAACATCTTGTGGGAGAACAGGTACAAGAAATCCTACTCTTTCATTTGTGACAAGTTCATCGCGCACGTTTATTTTTTGCTATTCAAGAAACAGTGCCCAAGGCTGTCGAATGTAGCCAAGAAGATTGTATTGAAAGTAGGTCACTGGTATCTGGATGAGCACGATACCTACATCAGGGTTTTCGGCGCCACCGGAGCACCTCATTTTCTCCCCGTATATGTCCCTGATCGACTAATAGTAGGAGAACTCTGTTATCATACCATCCTGCAAGGTTATAATGCTACTCTGGTAAAGGATAAAAAGCGAGCCTTCATACCTTATGGGTTTCTTGTTGGTTTTTACATGGTAAAAGACACGACCCAAGCCAAGAAATAAGGGTTAAGCCAATTGGAATTTCAATTCTAGACTGGTCGCTTTCGCAAGCACGACCCAAAAGGCTTAGTCCCAAAGCATGCATCTCAAGTATCTTCCTGCTAGCCATATGCTCATGACATATTTGTGGACTAGATATTCACCAAGAATGCTCAATACTAGAATGAAGTGATGGCAAGGATGGTTGACCCCAAGGCAACCATATTCAAGTCTTTGAGTTGGAAGGAGCAAGCAACAGTCCTAGAACAAACAGTTCAGGAGACCATCAATATAAGAGAATAAATGACCTCAGTCGGAGCAGTGGGATCACCCAAGGGATCCACTGGAATGGAAGAAATTTCCCAAGTAGCCTTGGTACTAGATGTGGATTTCTTCAAGGTTCATACTGTGCAGGGGATGGGGGGACTCATGCATCAACATGCCCAACTGTTAATGAAGCAGATGAAGGATAACCCATATTTCATCGTAGTACCAAAGCTCTCGACCGAAATCCCGGAAGAAATCCTAGCGGGGGCAAGCGGCCCTGATTCCATAAACCTTAGTAACATCAATGGGTCAAGTAACCCTGATCCCGCAGTGCCCTCGGTCAGATCTCCAGCAAATGTGATGGCTCAATCAGAGACGATCTGGATATCAGTAGAAACATGTGTGCCTAATCCTTTGAGAAAGATTATGCATATATAGTGATGATGCAATCCCAAAGTCATCTCGCGATACCCCTGTGCGTATTCAAGAAGAAAAGGGACCTGAGAAGGTGTCTTCTCCTGATCCCAAGGTCCAAACCTAGGAAGTCTCAAAAAAGGAAAAAGAAGCCGAAAATGTTCCTAACACAACGAGTGTCGAAGCGTCGGATACCCGAGCCGATGATCCGGAGGATAAGTCAAAACTGGACAAGCCAAAGGGAGGATCCCCACCAAGGGAATTCGGCAATCCAACTACCGACGAGCAAGTAAATATCGAGTCTTTTCTCGATGCCTCAATTCCACTCAGTACTTAGGTCCCCAACAAGTGACAGGCAGAGGTCGGGCCTTCAGAGCACCACAAGGAGGTGCCAAAACCTGACTTGGAACACATATACACCACCGAAAATCTGGGAAACACACTCACATGGGGTGATCAACAGATTATTGAGCCTGTAGATGAGGTGGCTGATACTTATGCAATCTCTTATGATCAAAAGAGGAAGGCCATAGTCCAAAGAAACACAAAGAAAAGGAGGATTACGTTGGATCGCTGCATCCTTGTCACTACAGAGGAGAGATTGATAAACATAGAAAATGCCAGGATGTCTGAGCTCATCAACGTGGGGAAGGCACTCTCAGATGCCACCCTGGATTGGGCCAGATGAGATGAAAAGGAGTTAGTCGTCGCCCTAAAGGAGCTAGAACATTTGCATCATCTAGTTGAATACTATAAGGACACCACACAGACTGTTGTATACCTAAAAAGTGAGTTCAAAGAAGTTTATGACAAGTTCAAAAAGGAGCGACATCTGTTTACTGCGAAGATAGTTGAATTTCAGGAAGATACACTAATGGCGCTGGAAACATGCAAGGATATGGAATGATGGAATGAAAGGGATCAACAAGAAGTAGACAGACTCGAATACATTGATGCAATCCAAGAGGGTCGAGAGAAAGAAGAACATGATATTCGGATGATAAGCAAAAGAAGTCTTGATCGCATGAAGCGATCGACCAAGTATTGGGATAAGATGTCTCAAGAACCACACCGAGAAATTCAAGAACAGTGGGCCAAGTGCAAGAAACATTGGAAAAAAATCAACAAAGCAATGAAGGATATTGGACTCCCCGAGTTCGGCACCCTCGACGACTTCATTGACCTATGCGAAATAGTTAAAGCACATGATCAACAAGATTCATTTTGGGCCGAAGAGATAGCGAAGGTGACCGACACAGTGCCGAGACAAGTGCAACAATTTTTGGAACATCCAATTAAGGCTCGGGCGGTGCTACAATAGCTAAAAACAAGTACAATAAAGTACCAAGCGCATGCGACGGATATCCAAGGATTTTATGCAACTCCGATGGAACAACACAGATTTCCATGGGCCCAGATTTGCAAAGAGTGGTTTATTAGTTGGTCTGAATACAAGAAAAGTCATCGTTTCAAAGAACTATCTTGAGTTGACTGTTAAAGAAACTGTTAGAATATGACACCATGTGGCGTATTTTTCTTAGCTTAAACTGCACTTAGCCGTTGTTTTCAGTTAGAATTTAGACTATAAATAAAGACATTGACCAATTAACAAGGGGTCGATGGTTGTTGCAAAAACTCTTTCTTTCTAGTTGTTAAGAATTATTTTGAAGCTTCTTTGAATTAAGAAGTCCTTCTGGACCCGAGACAAGTTATTTTCATCAAATGCATGTGTGATTGGACGTGGAGAAGAACTATTTCCTATCTTATTTCATGAATGATGCAGTAATGAGTAAGAGCAATTAATTCAGTTGTCAAGTTATCTGGTGCAATTTTTTGATGTTCTTTGCTTTAATAAAGAAGATGAATCGTTGTGTTATTATGTGATGAATGGTTATGGTAGATGAATTATTTTTATTTCCATTATCTCATTGCATGTATGTTTTCTTTCTAGTAGTTATATGCTCACATGGTTAATGTATTAATACTAGGCATTGTGGTATAAAATTGTTGTCTGCATGCTTGGGTAGTGGGTTATCCCAAGCTTAGCCTCTTTCCAAGCAGTTTATAACTTAATCATGTTTGTTACCAAGTCGGTTTATACTGGCTTACCTCTCATATTGGTCCCACCCAAAATAAAGTACAAAAAAAGAATATTCCTAATTGGAGGAAGAGCCTTCACAAGAAAATGCAAATCCCATCGATAAATTGGTCGTATCACAAGATCTGGAGAACCATTCCACCATTAAACGTTGCAAAGTCTAATTAGGCCTCAGTGGTGTGTTTAGTTCCTACTATTGAAACAAGGTATTTAAGACCCATCAACAGAACTGGCACTATAAGGATGGCATGTGAATGAGTGGTTGAAGATACATTTTACATAGTATTCCAAACAACCTGTAGATTCAAAATAGCCCACATGCATGGATATTCATTCCCATGACATCCCACACACGTTGAGTACTCCTGAAATGAGTAACTCACCCCAGCACAAGGAAGAATATTTTCACCCAGAAATACCTTACGCTCTTCCTCACGAGGAAGTAAATCAATTCAGAAGAATCACAAGAGAATACACCCTGTAGATCGGTGTGTTTCCCTTAGCTCCGATACTTCCTCAAAGAAAATAACAAAGAAAACCAATGATTAGCACTCCCGATGAGGTGCTCATACATTTAGTGGAATACTTAATAGATTTCATGATCATTGAAATCCAATATCCTCTTGACTTGATACCTGAAATGCCAGCAGGCAACGTCTCGGAACCAAACGATCTTTTGGAAGAAGAGAAGTATAACTCAAATTCCGAAGATATGGAAAACAAAAACGATGAATATGAGGGAGAAGGGGGAAACCCACCTTAGAATGACCAACCTTGGTTGTCCAGGGATGCATTGGCCATCCCAGGATGAGTACATAATCTTCCCCGACACCCGGAGAAGTTACTTCCTAAATTTGACCTCGATACTTTGGGACTACCTAAAGATCACATCAAGAAGTTTATACTAGAGATCAAACTTATGAACGTTCAACATGAAGATGTAGTATGTAGGTTTTTCCCCTATGCGTTTGAAAATTCTGCTTCCACGTGGTATTTTAACTTGCCGATAGGGTCCATAACTAGTTGGACGAAGTTCCAGAAAGATTTTTTAGATAAATTTACAGAAGAAACCACCACGGGAGCTATGATGTCCGAGTTGTTCACCACCGCCATGAGTTAGAAAGGAAGGTTTAAATAATTCAATCAAAGATTCATGACTATATTGAACAAGTTTCATCTTGAAGCTAGGCCAACTCAGGAATTGCAAATTTAAGTCTATGTTAATGCTCTCCCAGCTTCTATTTCCAAGTTTGTGAAAGGGGTCGCCAAGCGAACCCTAGCTGAACATTTTGAAGAAGCCAAGATGATTGAATTCTAGATGAAAGGATGTAAATAAGGCCAGGTTTCTTTGGTTAATAAAGAAGCTCAACCTCCTCTCAGAAGAGGACTCCTTCTGACTATACCACCAGGGAAACAAGCATAATAGACCCTCGACAATGGTAATGGAGACATAGAATATCTACAACACATGGTTAATAATTTATCAAATGAGATTGTAGACATGAAGAGAAACGCAGAGGAAGTAAATCAAGGAAAAAGGCCCTATAAACCTTTCTTTAAAAGGAACCCATCATTCAAAGCAATTGAACCTCCCCCAGCTAACTTAAATATCGATCTAGGGAATGTGGCATCTGATTCTTTGTGTACCTATCACCAGGAAAACCATTCTGAAAGAGACTACCCTCAGTGGGTGCATGCCATGAATTTGATGGGAAATTGGCTTGTAGATGAAGTCTCCTTGACTAAACAATCCAACGGTTCAGTTATGAATATTACTGACCAGAAAGAGATTGATCCACCAGAAGATACGGCCATGCTGATATGGGATCCCGACCTAATCATGCCTTCCGAAGACCTCTTTGAGTCTCAAGAACCACCCACATAAGTCTTGGTTGTGCAGATGTGAAGTAAAGGTCTACCTGTATCAAAAGATATCACTTCCACCCAAACTTCAAGAAATAATACAACCCTCGATCATCCGAAAGCACCTCTCACTCCTGATAAAAAACTGATAAGGATCCATACCTGAGAATCACCCAAAATGGATTACAACATAGTTGAAGATTTGAAGAAGTTAAGGGATAATATATCGGTCATGGATATATGAAGGATCCCTCAACAGAAGGACTTAATGCTACAAGCTTTGAACTCAGTAGGAAAACCTACGACTGACAATGGTTAGGAAAACAATCTTTCATCCACAAACCCAACAAATAAACCAACTGTGAATACATGTTTGGAAGAAAAGAAGGGAAATCCTTTTGTCCCACCTTTCCTCTTAACATTTGAAGTATTCAACAAAAACCTCCACAACAGTTTGGTAGATTTGGGAGCATCTTCCAATGTTATGCCTCTGTCTAACTATAGAAAGATATATGTGGTTCCTCTCAAAAGTGACAAATATGTAATACAACTAGACTGAACACAGGTCAAGGTCATAGGGGAACTCAAATATGTGATGATCATAATAGCGACACAACGTAAGTTTGTGCAAGTCATTGACATCATTGTGGTATATATCCCAGAAGCTTTTAGAATGTTACTGAGCCGAGACTGGTCTGAAAAACTAAATGGATACTTTAGTACAAACTAGGCTCACCTTTGGATACCATTGAAGGGGCACAAAAACATGATCTGAATACATAGCGAAAGGTATTTGAAGCATACCATCATCGACTTAGAAACCTTGAACGAACCCTCATCGATAGATTTCCCCGTACTGGGCGATTATTCCTGCGAATCCTACTTCAGGAACTTTTCTCCTCTATTATCTGGCGTCCCTCTTACCCAGAACTATGAAATGGCATTTCAAGAGAGATTGTCAATACTGATAGAGGAAACCCTCTCCTGCCGAGAACCTGTGTCAGAAAATTCAGAAATGGCGATTGTAGAAGAGTAATGTAATGGGGAATGGGAAGCCTACACACCTTGCCCACAATGATGGATCTTGTATTTTGATGGATCCAAATCACAAGAAGGGTCAGGGGTAGGGTGCATCCTCATTGATCCTAAAGGCAAGTGTTATTTCCTATCATGTAGTCTAGAATTCGAGTGCACAAATAACACCACCGAATATGATGCGTTAGTACAAGGTTTAAAGAAATCCTTAGACTTGAATGTCAAAGGATTGAAGGTTTTCGGGGATTCCAAGATTATCGTTAGACAGGTAAGAAATACTATACATTGCAATTCCCCGCACTTAAAAAATTATCAGTAGGAAGTGCATAAGTTAATAGAGCATTTTGAAGCTTTCAATATCACCGTGATTCCTAGAGAAAAGAATATTCTTGTTGACTCCCTAGCTACAGTTGCTTCAAGGTTTCCCCTCTAGAGGATTATGAAGCATCCCAATTCACTATGGAACTACTCTACAAACCGTCGATGCCTAACAACACTTCTAATTGGAAATTCTTTGAAGGAGATGAACAAATCATAAACTTCCTAACTAACCAAGACAATTTTAGAGATCTGGCTATTGACGATGAAATATTCCAAGAAAAATCAGTGGGAATCGATCCTCGGATAGGTCAACCTACTGAGAGATCAAGGTCTCACACAATCCCGAAAGGGATAGCCAATTTTGAAAATCTATTTGATCTAAAGGAGCGATTTAAGGGGATGAAAAATTCAAAGACTGAAAGCTCCTGTCCCCTGCACGAGACTGTAAATATAGGAACCTAGGAAAACCCAAGGAAGTTAAACCTTGGCAAGACTATATCCAATGAGGAAAGGAAGGCCTATCTCAAACTGTTCAGACAATATCAAGATGTCTTTGCTTGGTCCTATCGAGATCTGAAAACCTATGATACCCACATCATCCAACATGTTATCCCGCTAAAACATGAAGTAAAACCCTTCCAACATAAGCTCCAAAAGTATCACCCATCCTTGAAACCTCTCATGTGCCAGGAATTGAATAAACCCTTAGATGCCAAAATCATTTTCTAGATTAGACATTCTGCGTGGGTAGAAAATCTAGTTCCGGTAAGGAAAATGTCGGGAGAAATCCACTTATGTGTAGATCTTAGAAACCTTAACAGAGCTTACGAAAAGAACAATTACCTAGTCCCGCCAATGGAGCAACTCCTACAGACCGTGTCAAGGTCAGAGATTTTTTCTCTGCTGGACGACTTCTCGGGTTACAACCAAGTTCTAGTTTCAGAGGAAGATCGGTTGAAGACTACCTTCTGAACCAAGTGGGGAACCTTCTCTTATAGGCGCATGCCTTTTGGGTTAATTAACGCAGGAGCAACCTTCCAATGGGCCATGGACGTAGCATTTTGGGGACTAATGAACAAGTGTGTGGTTGTGTATTTGGAGAACGTAACTGTGTATTCGAAGAGAAGAGAATAACACATCCAACACTTAACCTAGATTTTTGAAAGGCGTAGGAAATACAATATATCCTTAAATCCAAAGAAAAATATTTTTGGTGTCAAGGAAGGTAATCTGTTAGGTCATATTATATCCCAAGCAGGTATTCGCATAGACCCAGAAAGGATTAAGGCAATATCTCAACTCTCGTTTCCCCATAATAAGAAATCTATGTAGTCCTTTTTTGAGCAAATAAATTTTGTGAGGAAGTTCACTCCTGATTTTGCAAAAATTATCAAAACCTTACAAAAGATGATTCACAAGGATACCAAATTCAAATGGGATGATGAACGAAAGGATGCTTTCAACAATATTAAGACTGTCATATCCTGCCCCCCCCCCATGTTACGAAGTCCCGATTTCAATAGGGATTTCTTCCTTTATACTTTTTCCTCTGACCAATCCTTAGTTGCGGTATTGACTCAGAAGGATGATGACAACAATGAAGCCCCGATGTCTTTCATGAGTACCAACCTCCAAGGAGGTGAACTTAATTATTTTTCCATAGACAAATAAGCTTATGTAGTATATAAAGCAGTAAAACACTTCATATGTTACATCCTTAAGAACCACACCAAAGTGATTGTACCCCACCCTGCAGTCTGATCCTTGTTTACTCAACAAAAGATGGGGGAAAGAAGAGGGAATTGGATGGTAGTGGTCCAAGAACTTCATCTAGATATAAATCCTGCCAAATTAGTTAAAGGGAAAGGATTGTGAAAACTTCCAGCTGAAGACCAGGACCAAGTAAATAAACATTGTGGATGGGAGAATGAAATGGAATTATGGTGTGGTGAAGCTTCATACATCTCCCAAGGGCTCGAGTCTTGGTATGAGAGTTTAAATTATCTCCTACACCATGGGACCTGCCCATAAAATCTCAGCCCTAGGGAAAGAAGAGCTCTCCGGTTAAGATCTGCACAGTATCGCCTCATAAACTCAATACTCTTCTGGATTAATTATGATGGGGTAATTTTAAGATGTCTCGAATGAGAAGATGCAAATAAAGTTCTCAAGGAGCTCCATGATGGCCCTGTCGGTGGGAATTTCGCAGGAAACACTACCACTCATAATATACTGAGGGCTGGCTATTATTGGCCCACCTTGTTCAAAGACACCCACACCTATGCTAGGAACTGTAAAACTTGTCAAATCAGTGTTGGGAAAGAGAAGAGAGAAAATTTCCCAGTCCAACTAGTGACCCTCTAGAGGCCTTTTGAGCACCGGGGGTTAGATATCATAGGATAAATTACACCAAACTCTTCAAAACAACACACGTACATTTTGACTTCCACAAATTACTTCAAAAAATGGGCAGAGGCTATCCTGCTGACTCATGTAAACGAAAAGGTTGTGATCCAATTCATAGAGAAACGATTGATCACGAGGTTTGGTGTCCCTTATGTCCTAGTCTTTGATAATGTAGCTTATTTTTCTTCCACCCAATTGACGGAGTTTTCTTTGGACAAAGGGATCATAATTAGGTACTTTGCAAATTATTATCCACAGGGAAATGGGGTGGCAGAATCAACCAACAAGAACCTAGTGAGAATATTGAAAAATACGGTTGCAGATAACCAAAGGAATTGGCATAATCTACTCCATAATGCTTTATGGGCTGATAGGGTCACACCCAAAGAATCTATAGGAAATTCCCCGTACTTCCTGGTTTATGGACAAGAATCCATTCTCCCAAATGGGATCTATCTTCCATCTCTTCAACTAGCCCAAGATTCCAACAAGGAACCTTCGTCGGCCATACAACGAAGAATTGACACTTTGCTCATGCTGGAAGAGGAGAGAGAAAGGGCTAAGTCAAAATT